>DF239053.1:198539-233958 GCA_000507305.1 Breviolum minutum Mf 1.05b.01
AAAAAAAAAAAGAAAAAAAAACATTATTTTTTTATTTTATATATAATTAAAATTTATTCAAAGAAATATTAAATATAATTAAAATATATAAATTAATAATTAAATTCTTAATATAAAAATAATATATAATATTAAGAATAAATAATAAATATAAAAATTAATAATATTAATAACCGGTAACAATTAATAATAATAATAACCGATTATAATAATAAATAGGAATAACAACCAATATCAATATTTAATAAATATTGAAATTTTTGTAAACGGATAAAATTAAGAATTATAAAATTTTAGTTCCCAATATTCCGAAGTACTAATATCAAATACCACATTATATAACCTCATTAAATCATATTAAATCACCAATACCCACCAACTAACCTCATCTCATCTTACCAAGAGAAATCTGCAACCAGAATAGGCCAATAACACTGTAATTGTAACTATTAATCAAACTGCTAATGTAATGCATACTCATTCAAAATTTGAGCGCATCCTCTCCCAATCTAATCGCGACTAGGCATGTTTTCCCGAAAAATTCTTCCCAACCTAATTGCTTCAAATTTAGCTAATAGGCAGTCCTTTGAGCATCGAGGGTAGGTGTGGAATGGTTCCGTTTGAGTTTAGCTTGCTTAAAAAAATCTATCATTTTGAAAAGATCGTGGCCAAAAGGTAAGAACAGAACGTGAATGTATCACTGCAGGCGCTTTCACAAAGATGTTTCCAGCAAACCCTTCTGCAAACCTGCTCGGCTCAATATCATGGTTTTAACATGGAAGTCCAACTAAGCGCGACTTCGTCAGAGTTTTCGGGTTGAAATACTGAAACTAACTCAGGCACTCTACCTGCATCGGTGCTGAATGTGTTCAAGTTTCGCTTCATTCTTCCACGGGTATTTCACGCCAACTGCTGTTCAAACATGTTGCATGTCACAGTTTCAACATGGACCTGCAGCTAACCGCGTCTTGGTGCGACTTCTGGGGTGACACTTCCGCAACTAATTCAAACATCTTACTTAACCGGGTGCGACTTCAACCCTTGAGAGTATTTGGCCCGAAGATGTGATTAAAAAGACCTGTTTTTTTTAACGAATCCTTAATTATTTATTGAAATCAATTATCGAGGTATGCCCTTGGGGATACACAAATACAGGGGTTTCCGCTACGGAACCTGAAGTTGCTATCTGGAGGGTAAGTTACCTTATACCCAACCAGTCTGTACGGCTGATTCTCACAGCGACTTGCGCATGCCAACGATACGGCTGACAAACCTGTCAACGGGGATGACACCGGTATATCTGCCTATGCGGTCAGCACGATATCACTTAGGATACTGGAGAGATGAATCTACACTCGCACAGAACACTCTTTTTGTATTATGGTGCAATATTGGAGAATATAGGGTTACCAGGATTTGAAATTTTGGTGGCTTCAGGCATCCTACATATATCTATATTTCAAATTGCCCCAAAAAAGATTGGACTTCCGAAATATTTGAAAATGATTGAACATGTATATACAATGATACATATTCATTAACCAATCATTGCCTTGTGGCGCCACCAATTTCCCAAACGTTTGGCGCACAAATATTTCTTCGTGAGCTGCTCATTATCTGTACAACCACGACACTCATATACACTCACAAAGCATCTGCACTTTACTAGAGCCCGAAATCATCTGCACATGTTTTTCACGTGACGTGTCATTGTTCGCTTATCTTGGTTTGAGCTCCTTGAGCCAAACCATCAGGCCAAAAGTTTCAAACTTGTAGTTTGAAACAGCCAAACCTTCAAATTCACAAGTGACTAGCTCCTTTAAGAGCTTTCTTTCCAAATAAAAGCCATTTCATTGAAAAACGTGCAACGATGTTGTCACACCAAATAAGAGCAATCCTGCGCCGTCCTTGCAATCAAAAGAACTTTACATTCTGCAGCATGGCCAGTATTGGCACATGCTGCAAAGCGACCACTAAACTTGCGCATTAACTTTGGATTCTGCATGCTTGCCCATCAAAAGAACCTTTGCATTCTGCACCACGGCCAGTACTTAGATTGGCACATGCTGCAAAGCGACTACTAAACTTGCGCGTTAACTTTGCCCATAAGAATTTTACATTCTGCACCACGGCCAGTACTTAGATTGGCACATGCTGCAAAGCGACTACTACACTTGCGCGTTGAACTTTGCATTCTGCATGCTTGCATGCTTGCCCATCAAAAGAACCTTTGCATTCTGCACCACGGCTAGAAGGCATCCTTGTTCAACGGTAATGCCCATAATGCCCGTAATGCCCCCTTCCAACCTTGGCATATGCTGCAAAGCGACTAGGGGGGACCCAGGGCTGAACAACATTCTCTTCAAAGTCATAACTGTTTTCCATGGCCCAGTTGTAGAAGACCCACGTGCAAATGACTGCGCTTCTCCCACACCAACGATTTGCAAAGTACGGATCAGGGCATGTATTCCAAGAATGCCGTGCGCAGGACCACGGGTGAAGCCATCCAGCACCTGGATTTTGAACGCAGAATGTCTTCCCGTTGCAGTTGAGGTTGGCGAGTCTCGGGGCACAGCCGCGCTGAAGGTTGGGCACCTGAGCTGTGACACTGTGACAACCCGAGGCCGAGATGCTGTTCAGCCTGCTTGCCCGGATAAAAGTATGCTAACAGACTTGTTTTCCCACCACAAAACCAAAGGAACAATGAAGCTTCATGGGGGCCCAGGTCTTCTTTTTTGCCATCAAACATATATAGAGCTGAGATATATATATATATATAATATATACATATTAAAATACGTATATTTAAGATACACACATGCATAAAAACACCGACCAACACAACTGACTAAGCCATCGACCTTGAGTCCATCTCTACCCAAGTTTGAATTCAATCGTACCACGAAGAATTGGCCACAAAAACCACGCTTCAAAGACTCCAACGCAATGCTGGTGAGCTTTTCGTTGTTCTGAATCCACAAGCCGGTGTTCAGGATTTCCAACTTTGGAAAAGTGATGTGCAACAACTCTGGATTGTGAGAAATCAAAACAGGCCTTGCTGCTACACCCCTGACTTGAAATGGTGATGCCCCGGTGTAAAGCCTGATATCTCGGCTGCCATCTCGAGAGCCTTGCCTGGCAGTGCTGTTGCCAACCCGACGCAAGGAGGGCAAAGCAAAGTGACCTAAAACCAGGTTGTCAGTTATCAGCATTCCACCACCTTCACGCGCAGCAATGTCTTCCAAACTTGACAATTCTACTGCCTGCAGAGTGGGGTTTCCAAAGAGAAGGAAATCCTCGTCAATTCGCACAAGTTTGGGCACCTCCAGCAATTTTAGCTGAGCGCACACATAGACTTCAAAATCTTCCTCAACATGGGCCAGGTTTGGAAACGACTCTTGGTCCAACTCGAAAAGTCCACTGTTATCAAACACTTCAAGATCCTCTCCAATGAGTGTCAAAGATGCAAATCTGATGTTGATCAATGCGTCGTTTGTATAGATTTCCAGGTCCTCTCCAACTTGCATCAAGAGAGGGAATGTAATCGTTTCCAGACTGTGGAGAACATACAGTTCCAAATCTTCACTGATGCCCACCAATTCCAAAACATTGACAACTTCAAGCTTCCAGCAAAAGGAGATCATGAAATCCTCCCCAATCTGTTGTAATGCAGGAAAATCCATAGTTGTAATGTTGTTCATCTGCCAAATACGAATATGAGATTGTGTTTGTTGAAGTTGAGGAATTTCGAGCGACTTCAAAGCCAAGGAGGCTAAGAAAAAACTGCCAAGTTGCTTCAAAGCTGGACACTCAAGGACCTGCAAAGACGGATGACCCATGATGGAGAAAAGACCAACAACCTCTCTCAAGTTTGGGACCTGAACATCTAGAAGCGCTAAGTTTCCTTGTACCACAAAATCGAGAGTGATATTCTCCAAAGAAGATGCCACGATTTGATGTAAGGCTTCATTACCAGAAATGGTGATGCTGTCCACCAACATGACCTCCTCTAAGTCGATGCTTTCAAGGCTGGAAATGCCTTGAATTGTAAGGCATCCATTGATGGAGGTAAGGTCCTTTCCTCCTTTGATGCATGTCACGTTCTCCAAATCCATAGAGGTCAACAAGATACTTCCATTGATTGCGAGGCCGTTAGAGTCAGAGACGGTGGCGAAAGCATGGCTCAGCACCAAACAGCCATCAGCATCATAACATGTGGGACATGTTCCAAACACCTCACGGGCTGCATATTGCGAACATTGACCTTGCTTGCAAAAACCATCCACGAAACTATCTTCAAAACCAGCTTCATCACATTCGCATCCAAAGATTGTTGTTTCAGCATCTTGTACTGAAACACTCCCACCAGCCTCAGCCCATGATGGTCCATTGACAGAAAAACTGGCAGCATTTTCCTCCAGAGTCCAAAACTTTGGTTCCGGCAACTGCGGATTGAGATCCAAATGTTGCAACTCTTCGTTTCGGAATACACCAAAGAGGCTCTTCAATCCACACGATACCTTGCATGCCCTTGCACGCAATTTGGTGAGAAGAGGTAATTCTACTGACACAAGGTTTGTATTTCCAAAGATGGCAAAGTAACGGCATCTGATGGACACCAAATTCTTCATTTGCAAATGTTCCAAGCGAGTGTTGTTGGTGACATAAAAGGCATCTTCCTCCAGGTCCTCCTTGTCACAATCTCCTAACTGATAATGGCAGATTTCTGCTGATGGATGAGACTTTTTGGATTTATCCTTGCCTCCCACGTGGGCGAGACTTGCAAAATCCACACTGTGAAGCATTGGCATATTGTAAAGCCAAAAACTTGCTCCTACCTGCTTGAGTCCTGGCATCGACAAGTCTAAAATGACTGCCATCCCTCCCAAGATTAGATCTTCCGAAATGATCTTCAAGGATGGCAGAAGAATCCTTTCCAAAGCATCAAGGTTGTACATCTCAAGATCTTCTGCGATTTCAACAAGCCCTGGCATAGCAATGGCCTTGCAAAAAGGCAAATGATGCATCTCCACATCTTCCATGACTTCCCGAAGAAGGGGCACGGAAATTGACTCAAGAGAGTAGCAGTGGTACACCTCAAAATCTTCTCCAATAGATTCTACCATCGGAAGAGTCAGGTGACGTAGCGATGTGAGGTGAAAAAACTCCATGTCTTCCCCGACAGACGTGAGGAATGGAAATTCAATACATTTTAGGTCATCCATTGCATAGACTACCAAATCTTCACCAATCTTTCTCACTGGAAACTCCAGCTTTGTCAAAGCATTGTTAGCAGCAATGATGAGATCAAATTTGATCTCTTCCAGATTGGAAGCTGTAATCATCTTTAAGTTAGGGTTACTCTCAATCAACAAGTGCAACCCTACAAAAGTGAGTTTGTTGAAGGAAAGTGTCTCCAACATTTCATTGCTTGAAACTTCAAGAGTACGATCCACACGTTCTAAGTGAGTAAATTCCATCTTGGACAAGGCTTCGTTATGTCGAAGTACCAAGTTCTCATTCACAACCTTCAAGGCATCCAAGAGTGGCTGCTCCAGCTTCGGTAGTTGCATCAATACCAAAGAACCACGAACTCTCTCAAGTTTGGGTAGCAAGAGACTTGTAAATGACAAGGCACCAGTAACAGAGATGCTCCCCACAATTTCTGTCACCTTATTTGATGCGATGCATTTGATGTCACTCGGACCGGCATTGCCACCAGGGCCAAATCGCAAAGTTGCGGTGAGGACACCGTGGTGGACATGATAATGATCCTCCAACACAAAACAATCCGAGGGAAAGGATCCCAATCTTCCCGTCTGGAGAAACTGCAAATTGTCATCATTTAGAGAAGTCTGATTGCATTCATCTCTTTCACAGGTGATGCCATGTTCAGCAGATACTCCAGAAAATGTGGATTGCAATGATACCAACCAAAGGAACCAAAGATCAACCATTACCAGTCGAGTCTTTGTCGAAGTTGCAAGCGATGGCCTTGACATCTACCTGGCAGCAGCCAACATGAGATTAGAGAACCAAGTCAACAAAGAAGAAATCATTGAAATGGATGCTACGTTCACTTTCAAAATAAACAAGTTTCTGATTCCCAACAATCCTAACACAAAAAGGAGAAGCTTTTGATGGCGACAAGAAATTCTCAATGAGCCTGATGGGGATGGACCAGGTTTGCGCTGGAATGTAGCAGCTACCGCTTGGAACCACTATGTTTCAGTGCTCACTATAGGAGTACCTAGCCTTGGCCAATCTCTCGAGGTGATGTAAACTGAGGACGGAAACTTGCAGTTGTTTAGTTGATTGAAATCACAGAGCCTCTTTGTGATCTTTACCTTTGGCATTCTTTTGCATACGTTAAACTCATGCTGCCTTTCTTCGAGCCAGCTGCATCAATGAAAGCCTAGCATACAGCGTAGGGCAATGAACAGACCTCCTGACATTGTGTGGAATAAACAAAATCCAAAACAATTCAGAGTTGAATTGTGAATATAGAGAGAAAGCATCTATGTTGATTCTTCGAGCAAATTTCCTCATACATGTTACATGTGTGATGTCTTCTTACCCTTTCCACGAGCCGACCATCCAAATCAAGCCCGGTCCAGCATCTTTTGTTATTGACCGCTCATCATGGTAAGTCTGAATAGCATGCAATCATCAGCAGCAATAAGGTACCCCAAGGCTTTCTTTCAATTTCACTTTTCTACAAAGACAAATAAACCGTACACAGCACTCCAACTTGTCAGTGGTGCCCCTGTATGAAGAAACCATCTTCCTATATAGATTAAGATACATAAGCAATATTTCATATCATATCATATAAGCTAATTTCAGGATGATTTTGTTGCGCAATTTTTGTATTTTTTGCCCAACTCGAAACAACACCCC
Source organism: Breviolum minutum Mf 1.05b.01 (assembly GCA_000507305.1). NCBI lineage: Eukaryota > Dinophyceae > Suessiales > Symbiodiniaceae > Breviolum > Breviolum minutum. The sequence continues at coordinate 205,440 of DF239053.1, forward strand.
CCCCAAGCAGCTGCCAACAGCTTAATGACACCTTTTTTGTTGGTTTCCTGTCAGTGGTCTCTCAACACCTCACAGGCCCCATAGGTGCTCGCCACCTGCAACTTTCCCCAACTTGTTGGTGGATGTCTTGTGGGAAACACATGATGTTCAAAGGGACATTGGATCGAAATGACACGGAAAAAAAAAAAAAAACAGTTCCAACAGATTTAGCAAGATCCCCTGAATTCATGTTGAATTCATTGAATTCATGATTATAATGCACATTAGTTCTGTTTCACCCAAAACTAACAATTTGTTGGAATTCCAAGTAACCTCCCAAAGCTGATCCACGACTCACAGGACGACTTGGAGACCATGCCTTGGTGCTTCAAAAATTAGGGTATCTTTTCAGGGGCAAAAATAATGGTAAAAGGAGTAAATTTCAAGGAATGTATCATAACTTTAATGGTCATACTTCCTCTGTTGAAGAGGAATCTATACACCCACATGATGATATAGTGATCCAATGTGATCCAGGTAGCTGTTCGTATATGTACATGACGTGAAACGGCCAAGAATATATGATAGTGATAAATCAATGATAAGCAAACCAGCGGCACAATTCGGTATGTCACTGAAAAAACAAACCTTGTGACGGTTGGGAGGTTTTAAGATCCGGTGTTTCTGCTTGGAAGGGAACAAAAACGTCGATGTGCTCAGTGCCATACCCAACCAGAGGAGGTGGTCATCGAAAACGATTGTTGCAAACCTCGTGGGCGCAAAAACAAATCATGGGAACATGTTAATTTTCCAAAGCCATGTTTTACTTGGGAACATCAACGGAGAAGGTATGAAGTTGCAGGCCTTTCCAGTGGTAAGAGTGACCCCTCTGAGATGATTGTTGAAATGAATTGATCATGCAACCTTCAAGATTGCAGCTCCGTGGTTCCATGTCCTTTTCTTAATAGACTTGTTTCAGTCAGATGTGGCAGATGATACTTTCAAGAATAACAACTGCATAGTCGTAGTTTGATGAATAGTCTACTGATTTGATATGGCTGTGGTTCAAAATGGTTACCTCCAAAAGAAATGGATAGTTGGAGTCAGCAAATCTGTGGTTGGTTTGGTGTCCTTATTTTGATCCATATGATATATGGTATAAGATGTGCATATTTCAGATTTTCATGAGCTGATTCGCCATGTTGCAAACAGCTAGCGTTTTTTGCAAGTCGCCATTTATATATAGTCCATATGTAATTGTGTACCATTGGATAAAGCTGACAACATTTCAGGAAGTGATCATTTGGGGGATTTGGTATTTATAAGTCTAGTCAAGTCAGGTGTTGTCTAAATGGATGTTCTAAGAGATACGGAGAATTCAGATACTCAGCCAACGTGTCAATCATGAACCTTGGCAACTATGTCATCTTTATGTCATCTTCATCGAAGAACTATGAGACTGCAGGGATGGTATTTTCGGAGATTCACCTCAGGGCTGGTTGGGATGATCCTTTGCCAAATGGTCAAACTGGGAGCTGGGATTTCTTCAGCATTGCCATGGCGGAGACGGCCAGAATTACCATGCATTCTAGGTTCCTACTTTGAAGGCTTCTGCTTATTCTTCAGGTATACGCTACTTTTACTTGCTGAATAGCCACAATTCAAAACTTGTTGGGGATATAGAAATCACCGTGCAAAACTGCAAAACCATGTGAAAACCATTTGAACACCAATAATCAACCTATTGGAACTATGCATGGCAAAGGGGCTGTGTTTGTCCATGATGATTCCCTCACAAATTAGGTCGGATCTCTAGACTTGGCTTTTGGAATACTGCACGTGTATACACATACATTAAATACACTATATATACATAGAGTTCCTCCCTTTATTTAATTCATTCATCCTAGTTTACTACTCTAAAGTTTCAGGTCACTTTTTGAGCATTGGTAATGACATTAGTTTGTTTTGATGGTTTTAATCTGAATCTCTGAATCAATAGCTCAACCAAGACACCCCCCACACGTAAGCGTTGCCGTAGTTTTTCAGTTTTGCACCTCGTCGCACAGGACTCGCGTCCGGCGATGGGGCTGCTGTACCGGGCCTCCGACATTGCAAGGAATACACTTCAAAGCAGTGGAGATGAAACCGTTTTGTTCAAGACTAAATACTATCATTTAACATCCGCAATATCCATATCAAGTGGTTCGTCAATTATGTCAAATTTGTGTCAGTTGATATGGATGCTATCACATCATCCATTGTGAGAAAACTTGTTCATTGTCTCAACTGAAGGATCTTGTCCATCAACATCAAAAGGACATGTACTGTAGGCCGACTAGCCGTGCTCACAAAAAATAACCACACAAGTCCCTGTCTTACTTCCCCCAACAGGCAGGGAATCCCTGCAAATCCCCTATAATACAGAACAGCATCAACCGCTAGAACTCTTAAAACGAACTTTTTGATGAGATGATATTGGGAAAGTCATGAAATCATCATCTTCAGCGATTTGCATCTGAAGCAGCCGTGAAAAATTGCAGCTATGCTATGAAAAACCCTTCATGGAGAACCCCCTCCCGGTCATGCTGAATGATAGCTGGTGGATTGTCATATTGAAACCTTTCTAGCTCTTCAAGTGGGATGTCCCATACAATCGGACAAAAACCAATATCTTTCAAATCATCACCTACTGTAAGAGTTCACATATTTCGTCGCCATAAGAATTGGACCTGGAACGGGACTTGGAACGCGCTTCCAAGCGGCGTGCCATGCGTCGGGCCTGTGGGACTTTTTTTTGTTTTGGGAGGTTCTCCCATGCAAGAAAATTAGATGATATATCAGGATATATAGAATTATGGTATAGTGTTTGATATACTGTTTTATACAGAGTATATATATATATAATTAAACAAAGCATGGAAAGATTATGTATAGTGAATACCCCAGGATCATAGCATGGTAGAGATTAAAGATCCTTTGTGTTAAAGTGGCCTGCTTTTGTTACCCCAAGAGGCGGGAAGGAGGAAACGTCCCAACGAATTGGAACCGAAAAACTTGGAACATCCCATGAGACTCTCGCCTGTTCTTCCTCCTCCTCTTCAGTCTGGAGCAAAAAGGACCTCTGACAGCCCGACATGTCGACACAGGTCATGCGACCGCATGATTCCTTCCTCCTACAGGTCCGACAATTTGCGGGTGAAATTGTACAAAACAACAAAACACGTTAACGAAACCGCCGCCTAGTACCAAAATTCACGAAGCGGATCTCTGGTTGATAACTTGTTGATATGTCATGATGTAGTCGCAATCAAAATCCAAGAAAACTTCCTTGGAGGGAATCCCCTACTAAATTATATTGGGATAGATCATGCTACATCATTAGAAAGCAACAATCATAACTTCATCAGAACTATAATCTACAGCGATACCATCGTTCTCATCCCATTCTTCAACAGCTACCCTCCCAGCAATTAAAATATCCCATCAAAAGTCACTTTTCCCAAGGTGAGATATGTTAGTTCCGTGGAGGTAAGTCCTGCTCCACCCGAGACCCTCATCGCCTGGCAAAACCTTCACCGGTTTGACGGAAATCCTTGACCTGCGACCGGAAGGCAGTGCTGGCTGTGCGGCGCAAAAAGAAAAAAGGTGCGGATGAGACATACATGAAGTGATATGAAGTCAAATGACAATTATGATAAAATTATGAAAAAATGGAATTCGATGTATATATATATATTTGGATTTGTTTCCATATTCCAACCGTCGGAAGGTTTCCCATATTGTTCCGTGACACTTAGACCTAACAGGGGCCGCACCTCCACTTCGGTGGTCACAGACCCCAGGACAGTGGCTTGTCTTGTCAGGACCTGCGTTGGTGTTTTGAAAGAAAAACGAGTTTCCTCCAACCCAAATCATCAAATCCATTGGCTTTTTGGTATGAATACCAAAACAAAACATGCTGGCTTCCACAGCTTGATGTTTGGGAAAGCCAATTTGACAAGTCATTGGAAGCCACCAGGGTACATCAAGTCGGTTGTGCTTCCAAGTGAATCTAGATCCGTTTATAATTATATAGCCAGTTTTGCCCCTTGCAACGTTTTGATGTTACGGTAAAACCCAGTAAGGTCTCACTTCCACTAATGAACTCAGAGCATACCGAATCAGAAAATGCACCGTAGATAACGCAAAGCCTCCCACATTCAGTGGTGCAGTAAAAGAAAACTCCAGAGAGAACATGATATCTCTGAAAAGTCATGTTAAGCAATGCTCCAAAATTCCAAAGTCAATTCAAACATCTAAGTCCCTGAAACTGTTGAGTTTGTTGCCGGTTCAACCCATGACTAGCGTTGCGATCAGCTATCATGGCCACGTGCTTTTTTTTTGTGAGCCCATGAGCCGAACATTCGAGACCAACGGCATCAGCGGCACGATGAGCAGATGCGAAGTCCACAAGTTCTTGTGCATGCGGAAATTCGCAGCAAGCTATAAAAAAAGAATTGGCGCAAGTTCACAGTGAGCCAAGTTGTTTGTTAAGCAAAAAACATTTCACGGCAAGAAACTTGCTAAAAAAAGAAAACACGGAGTGACCAAGAGGGCTGACATGACTGTCAATTTCTTACTGTGACTCACTTCTGAGAGAAGAGACTCATAGGTGAACAAATTTATTTCACCATCATCATCTGAGCAGCTGCAAGATATTCAAAACTTACTTGCAATAGAACTACTGGGGGGGAATGAGCTTGGACGTGGATCATATTTCATGCAACTTGGTGAATTCGGATAAAACAACACTTCATGTAATTGATAACAAACTTCCTTGCCAAAGCAAAAAGGGGGAAATCCATCAAACATCTCCAACATTGAGCTTGAACAGTGGAAGTTGCTGGATATTTTGATACAAAACAAAAATACGAGTTGTCACAATAATTAGACTGCTGTTTTTGATGGGGCAACATCCTGTACCACTTCGGATGCTTGAAACATGCTTCAAAAAACCTGCAAATAATGGAACATCTATCGTATCAATTAGAGCAGCATTATGTTTTTTCAAGAGTATTTGACACGTCATGATAAGTTTGGCTGTCCACGTTTTTACCTTGAACCAGCAAACTTTAAAAGGAACTCAAGGAACCTCATCATTGCAACATGAAAAAACCTCTACGATCATTGGTTTGTTCCGTTTCACAATCCTGGGTTTGTTTGAACAGAAGTCCTTTGGGGCCCTTTCTTGCATCATTCTGGTGTTTCTCACATCATTTTGACCAAATCTTGTGATGTTCTATGAAATCCTCGTTGAAACATAATCATATACATATATAACGTATATAATCGTATATATATATAACCCAGCCCAACAAACTCATTCAAATAGATTGAAATACCCATAAACTACCAGACCTTCCAGAACACCTGTTGCATCCGTTGATCTCCACATTAGGGATACGCTGGGTAGGGTTTCAGCGCGATCGGCGGCACCCGTGGCGGCCGTGACCGTCGGGGCGAGCGTTTGGTTTGACTGGGTGCTTCCATCATCTCCCTGAGCAGTTCGGAATGGTTGGTGTTTTTTGGAGCATACCTTTTTAAACATCAAAGAAACCAAAGTTGAAGACCCCATCCACCATCACAGTATATCACAGTCATAACGTATCTCCATAACATATCAACATGAAGTCATGGCCATTGGTCACTGCAAACATGCGAAAAACCAAACCCTGGCACCTTGGAATATCCTTGTTCTGCATCTCCAAGGCTTGATGTTGTAAGGGTACACGACCCTCGATAAGGATAGGCCTCACAAACAAAAAATATATAAGATTATTAGATGTCTATGCGTAGAATATGCGTAGGGAGTGTCCCGAAGCAAGACTTTCATGACATCTAAAGTGTGTATTTTAGGGCCGGGATATGTATGTTTATTCATAAGTGCAAAGTGGATCTCATAGCTGTTGACCAAATTTGTCAAAGTTCAAATATTGTGGTGCAAACAATAAACACAGTCGCAACAAATACTGTTGCATTGTGTAGTTATGTAGAAGTTGTGTTATGTCTAGTAGTTAAGGAGCCATATCTAACCAATCATGTCATACACAGGCTACGAAGGCTAAATGCTTACAGAGCTGAATGTACCCAGAATCCAAATGAATCACCAAAAGTTTTTCCAAATCCTGGAATGTACCAAAGAATCCCCAAATTTCAAATTTAAGATCACTTTTTCTATTGAAAAAATGGTCAAGATCTCCATATTTTGAGTATTCCAGGCTGGTTTCAGAAAAAACTCCCAGCCTTGCATATCGCTGCACCAAGGATCCCAGTTGACCCTGTGCCTCAGCTATCGATCTATCAGTCATGTGTTTTTTTTTCAATTGATCTTCTCTATCCGAGTCTGAACTCCAAAATACTCCAACAAATTGTGAAATGCTATTTAATAATAAACAAATCATAATAATCGTATGTACTGTATATATATACATATTTGGATATATGTTTGTGACTGCTGGTTCCTATCACCCTATACTTAAAATGTTTTTGATCAAAATCCAAAAGTCCAACCCTCCAAACAGCATTTTGATTCAATCTTCTTTTTTTTTTGGCAAACAACCATCCTCCCCAAAAGTCATATGGTTTCATAAGTTTCTTAAACAAATCATCCTGAACGACAGTCACAACTGTCAGGTCATAAGACCCCCAGGCCTCAATTGGCAAAACTGAGGACAAGTGCACCATCCGCAACCTTCGCCCGCCACAAGGAGCAAACTGAGGAATTGTCCATAGATATTGAGATCTGTTGGTTTCTTCATATGCAAAATGAACAAGAGATCTACCATTTAATACCAATGATGCTACAAATTTGTTCATTTGCAGCGAATCTAAAGGTACATCATCAACATCATGTACTTGATGTTTACAACATAACCTGTCGACCTAAATGTTTCTGACCCGAATCCTCCTGAAATCATGACCCTTGAGGAATGTGTTTTCGTTTTCGATGATTTCAGTCTTGGAGAGTTTCCATTGACCATCAGACTCTCCAAGAGTCAAAAAAAAATCTTCTTGGACGATCTATGGAGTTCCGACATCGTTAAGAAGTATGTACCAAGTATAGCAAGAATAAACCACTATATACAATAAAATGGGCGTAATTAATATCAAATATGTATATATATACACATAAAATGATTCCAGTTACTAAATTCTTTGTTGATCTCAGTGATTCCAAATTCAAAGCCAAGGTACAGGATCCACAGACGTTTCTGACCTGAGCGTGAGAGTGTGCAAAACCATAGGGATCTCCATTGAATGACTGCGGAGGTCTAAAACCACTTGCAAATGAAAAGAATCATGCAACTGGGAATGCCCAAAGAGGCAAAGCAATAAAAGCATTGAGATATCATATTGGAGAGGTTGAGATTGCACATATACGTACTTGAGGAATAACAATGTGTTCATCTCAAACATACATATATTTCTATGCATGCACATAAATATATATATATATATGTAATACATGTATATCTATATTCGAGGTACTTTCCACTATTTCACCAACGTTTGATCATCTATATAAAGAACTCCGTGTCAATTGGAGTCTTCCATGGTCTTCCCTACTAAACAAGCAAACGAGCAAACAAATGTCATCCAGCTCAGATCCATCGCTTTCAAGTTCTGAGCTCAAAGACTTTCGGCCACCAAGCGTTGCAATGGCCCAACTGTCGGTGCCTTGGTGTATGGCCAGACTGCTCATTGGAGGTCAATAATATGGACCCTGATGTTTCAGGCAGTGAAGATGTTGTGAGATACCTGTCTTGTCTTCATTTAATTGTCAAGCTTTATAACTATACTGGGGCTTGTAACGTGAATGGAAGTATCCAGTTCAAAGGAAACGAAAAGCTAAAAATCCGATTGTGCAACGTTCTATCTACTCCAGGTCAAATGTCAGAAACTTACCGAACGAGCGATATGTAGACAAAAAACTCTGTATATACATAGACATAAACATGACTCTAACGTTAAACATAATTCAAACATGATCTTAATATGACTCAAACGTGATGAAACATGATTCAAACTAATTGGGATTCCCTCCTATTTTCAGCAAGAATTGGGAAAGTGAAACTAGGCAGGATTGGTTAATCATGTTGCATTGAAGATGGCAAATCGCAAGTCAAACAAACAGATCTTCCCCCATCGGGAGATGGTACGGTCTATGGAGATGGGAAGGCAGAACATCGGAACCGTGGTTTTCAAAGAGTGTGTATATGGAATATATATATATATATATATCTATGAATATGATATTACAGATTTGTACGCATATAGGCCGCATATAGAGGAGTTCATCGCTGCCAAACTGCACAAGCACAAACCCTCTTTACATTGCTCACTTACTGGCCTGATACTGGGTAGTCTGGTGGGCATGTACATGCAATTGAGAGTTGGTTGGGGTTTCGACAAGCAAATGCAATTACTGCAATAGTTTCCGCCATCACATGTACATTATGTATATATAAATTTGACATGGCTACAACAACTCCCAGTCACAAGGGTAAGGAAATCAAAGAACCAACGACACAACTCATTCTTCCATACCTAGCTGACTGATATTTAGCCACAATATTTCATTACCAGCCTATCTGCTCTGGATTTCTTCACTGAGGCCTCTGCGTTGTCAAGAATCGACGCATGACTATTGGGGCCATTCGCTAAAGCAGTCAAGGCTTGACCACCTCATTGCTTTCAACATGGAAATTCGTGGTGCCAATAATATGGTTCCTTGTCGCGAGGGGGTAATTTCTGAAAAGACATTTGTGATCTCAAATGGTCGCTTTTCTCCAGAAGTCAACAGAAACACTTGGGGATCTTCAAACAAGAAACTCACTTGGCCAGGTGATCCTGAAAATATTTTCAAACATGTACCAAATACACTGGTCTGAAGTATGCCATCCTCAAAAAATCAGAGTTTAGCGAATGCTCAATGTTGCATGATCAATTTATCAGTCTTCCTCTTCCTCCCACAATCATGAAAGTTAAACTGGTATCTGCAAGGCGAATTAGTTCTATCAGTGCACCATTTGCAGTTGCCAAGCCTAACATCCTAGGCTCCAAGCAGTCATCATCTGCCAAGATCTCTGCCTCCGCATGCAGAAACAAAATCTTCCAGAATCATCGGTTGATGCAGACTTTTTAGGTACATTTTGTTTACCCAATATTGACCAGCCTATTTCAAGATGCTTGAATCACAATGACATAATTGATTTAGATTTGTTTCAAAACTTTTCCCATCTGGAAACTTCACCCTTGTCTTGGCTGGATTGAAAATAGAATAGCAGTCAGTGCCAAATGTGTTGAACTCCCTGACACACACACACACACAAAATCTTACACAACAAGCAGCGTCTAGATGAACAACTGGAAAGTTATTATCTGGGGGAAAAGGGACTAAGAAGACATCTGGATGTGTATAAGCATGTTTCAAAAAATCATGTTGTGTTAATGATTAATGTTTTGAGACGTACTATGTATCTGGGTGAGCAATGATCTAGCTGGTGGTTCCAACCCAATGAAAAACGGTAGTCAAGTTGGACTATCTCCCAAGTAGCGGTGAAAACAGAACATGTTTCAAACACCCACCAAGATTCTAAATCACCCAATAAATTCAACACGAGTAATAATCATGGAAACTTTTCGCGATTTATCATGGTCATATATCGTCTTTCGCCGCCATTTGCCTGGTTGCTTCATACTGTCTTCATAAATCTACAAATATACAGTAACTAAACATAATCCTTGCTATTTTCTGCGAATACAACCTTCACTTGCAATCTATATACATCTATATATACATATACTCGTGGGAAGGGTTCCTTGCAGGATCAGTTTTTCTGCCTTTGTTTGGTTTGCCAGTCTTTTGGGCAAGCAACACTTACGTCTTGGAATCAGAATGGAAGCCTTGTCTAGGAAGGCATGATGTCAATGAAACATATCTACAAACAGACCCTCCCATCATGGCAACGGAACAGGATGGAACGGGTATCCCTAAATACGACAGCGTCTCTCCAATTCGTTGCCACCTCCCAGCACTTCTCACACCGCGGCAATAAGGCCAACAGCAAACGCAAGCCGCCCAATATCTGAAGTAAAAGCGTGCGGATTCCATGCGTTGTGTTTTTTTTGGGGAAAAAGAGTTGGAGAAGTGCAATTCTCAAGATGGGACATCATGAAAATTGTCGGAAGTGAGGGAATTCTTGGAGGCGTGAAGTATCTTTACGATCTAGGCAAGCCATATCTAACCGTCACATCGGCATACACCTAACACTCAATGCTGTACGTGTTTATACGTATATGTTTTCTACGTAGCTGATGACAATTTGCATGAATGAACAGCTACCCTTCAATCTGTCTTGCACATGCATCGCAAATCTATCTAGAGTTTCTAAAAATGACATGGTGCAGTATGCAAACATCTACAGTATGTGTATATATAACACTTATATCTATTTGTACATATATGTATAAATATAGTATATGATAATATCATATTACATAAAACAAATAAGATACTACTGCCTATTCTGCGCGCATGGCATATGCTAATTAAGAACAATGATATGATATCTAATATTGATACATGACGGTGATTTTTTACTATGTCATACTAATACCAATATCTGTATCTCAAAACGGTTTTTGATATACATTGCTAGATGTCCAAAATTGGCCAATTCTGGGGAAAAGGACCACTACATCCAGTTCCCTACCAGGGATTCAAACAACTTCGCGTCAAACTTTGCGGATCTTCCCCCTTTCTTTTTGTTTTCGACCCTTAGCTGGTGGCTCTGTCACTCCTTCCGAGGAGATTGAGCTGAGAGACATAAGGTCTTGCTGACACGATTAAATGATTTCTGCGCACGAAAGATCTTCACCGAAACCACCGGAATTCACACTTGGACGAAAAAACATGAAAACACACACACACACACAAAACGCAACCGGTTTCTGTTTCAGAACTTCCAACGTGCGTCCGTAGGATTCGGATGGCTGTTTCCAGATGTTTTTGGCGTCCCCGAGCCTGACATAGTTTCCATATTTCTTGGCCAAGTTCTCAACCTATAATCAATATCTTAAATATATGTATATAGATAATATAGCAATATATAACACATTAAAATAATGATTCAATTCAAAGAACCTCAAGTAACAAAATCAGAGTTGTCAGTTATAATGAACCTCGCATGGTCAGAATCCAAAGCGTTTCTTCTGGTCGAATTCTACAAAACTGTGCACTTACTTGAATTGACTTGGCGAATTGAGAATTTGTGATGGTCGGTCCTACACGCTGATTTTATGGGACAACACTGCATGGCCGGCTTTTCGATGGGGATGCCCCCCGTAGAAGTTCCAGTACAAGTAGTACACATACACCTACTACTATTATCTACTATTCATAGTTTTACTAGTACCACTACTAGTTCTACCAGTGCCACTAGTTCTACTGGTACCACCCTGCCAGTGTGTGTATGTGTGCGTGTGTGTGCATGTGCGAGGGGTATGCATATTATGGGGGGAGACCACAAACGTGCAACGTGCACCCGTATCTCTCTATATATGATTATAGCTATAGCTATACATGGTATACATGACGATATACATGATGCAATACACAATCTTTACATAATGTTACTCATGACGCTATACATCCCGCTATACATGACACTGTGCATGCCAAAAAAGCTATGTATGATATCTGGCCTGTAAATATAGCATAGAACTTCGATTTTACTCAAACACAGGGACTGCCCAAATCAGCTGTGTGCAGCCGAGAAAACCACTACAGTGACTACAGCTGTGCTTCGCGAACAACGGAAAACACAGCGATGTTCAACTTTGCCGAAAAACTTACACTGGGCCACCAGTGGAGTCCAAAGAGCACAACAAACATACAGGAGGAATCATCTGCAAAAAGAAATCTGTTGTTAGATGTCTTTGCGTGTCGCCCTGAGCTAGCCTCCTTATCTATCACACGAACATACACAAGCTTTATGTGCTCTTGCTCTGCTTTTTTCTGGGGGATGGAGGAAACCAAATGTTCAAGTGCTTCGCAAGAGTCGTATTTTTCGGCGCCTTTGCATAGCCGCGTGGGGTTGGCCTTTGGGCCATATGGCTCTGCATTTCCATTCCCACTGGAACACCCTCGCCAAGGCCTAGACCGGTGAAATTTGGCCGAAACAAACTCTCTAAGATTCGGTTTAATGGCAAAGTTTCATTAATTTCAGCAACCTCCAAAATTTGTCCAAATACCTAAAAATATAAGGTTATAATAATAAATAATCGTTTGAAAAGAATTCCCTCTACACCTGATGACCCGTAATTGGATGTAGTTTGAGCAGAACAATGAGACGCTGAACAATAAGGATACCTTACAAAACAAACACTCAAATAATCTCAGATACCTGTCTTGTCATCATTCTCAAAGCCGAATGGAGGGTGAAGAAGGTCGTCCTTCGTGTTGAAATCAATCTGGTTCACCTGAGGATTGACAAAACATGTGGGACATAGTTTTTCCCTGCTGGTGAGACAAGTTGCAAAATTTCAAAAGACTCAAACAACTGATTCAACCACCCCACACGTTACCACAAGGTTTTCACAAGCACAGAATGGTCAAACAAGACAATCCAAGACTACTCCGAAAATACTCAGGCATCAGCGTTGGTTCATGATTGCTTCAAGAAATGTTGATGTTTTTTTTTGAACTCAACGAACTAAGCCATCGAGCCTCATATGCAAGCCGGAGTTTGTCACAACTTCCATCGATTTGCAATTCTTTCTGCACCTGGAAAGGTCTGTCTGTGAGACCTCACACAGAATTAATGCCTTGATTACATTCCATCATGGTCATTTCACTTGCGTCGTTTGCTTGCAGCAAGCGCTGCAGCAACCCCTTTCTCACCCGTTGGTTGTTTCTTCAACTGACGGTCATGAAGTCAACAAACTGTTTCAACCTTCAGAAATGGTCACCAGACTCGTCTGATGCGTTGGAAAGAATGGTTGTTTGATGTTGTTTGTTGTTTAACAGTTTGTTTGAGGCTGGAAAGAGTGATTGATTTTCCGGCGAATCAAGGAAGAAATATTTGACATCATTTTCCTTCAATGCAAATGTCATCTGTCATTAAAACATGCCAAGGCAACCATGTCTGGTGTCCACATCGTCCAAGTTGCAAGTGTCTGCTGCAAAGAATGGACAACTTGATGCACTGGCATGTTGGTTGGGGCTGGAGCTTTTCCAAGAAATTGCCACTCAGCGACGTGTGATAGAGGTTCACTTGTCACCAAAATGGTTGGCACATTGCCAGCACCTGGAAAGACCTGGTAGACGGGAAATCCTGGAGCGTGCATATCAGCTCGAGGAGTCAAACTCGCCGGACGAATTGCAGGGTTCACCTAGCAAAGCCTGTGGAAAACTGAGCCACGATGGCAACACGGCAGTTTTTTAGCAATCTCCAGCAGCAGCAACCCATGTGGGCAATACTTGATTTGAGTAAAATCGTTGAACAAAAACATCTGATGTGCACATATATTTGCACCTTGTGAAATTTGTTAAATACATATTTGTGTTGAACATAATATTTACGTGTCTACTGTACACATTAACTTCCCCCCAAAAACCAACCTTGGGGAGGTTACCACATATCAATATATATATATATATATACATAATATATATATATATACTTCAGCGTCGTGTCATCCTGTGGCCACTTCTGTAGGCTTCACCAAACTTCTATCCTTGCACCGCCGGATCCAAGATGCCCTACCACCATTTCTTGGGATGTGGATGCCTCAAGATGAGAATGTTGGAACAGTTGATCCTTTTATAATCCTTTTATTGTTTTCAAAGGTGCCAAAAAGGTCAGATCAAAAGGATGTTTGGTAAACGTGTCACTTAACACGTTTGGAATACTTGCCTATAATCTAGCTGGAATTATTTGGCCAAATAACATCACCACCTGCATCTTAAAGACTCTGTATCATCACGGTTGCTCATGACTTGTTTCATTGGCTGCCAAGTATACGACCAAATCACAGATTCCATCTGATCCATTTCTCTCCAAGGTGGGACCTGAGGGAGGGACCTAGGAATCCCCCCAAAAAACTCCCATGCCATAAGATACCCTCCATTTTTCAGCCAAAGATTTGGTGCGGCAAAGATTGGCAAAGATTGGTAGATTGTTCTGGGAAAATCTTATTGGGATTTCTTTGAATTCATCACAACATGGCGAATAAACTCCCAACAAATCACACGTTAAACCCAGCAAGACTAAACAACTCTGGGGGTCCCCCAAAACCATCTCACCGTGAAAAAGACGGAGATGTGTTTCTGAGATCTCTTACTGCTGCAGCACGTTGTGTCTCCGTCTTGATGCAAAGGAGGACCTCATCAAGGCTGGAAATCTCTGTTGAAAGTTTCCAGGTATGAAAAAGGAAGAACTTAACGAACAAACAATATATCTATCAACGTTGTCATGGGAAGGATTTCATTGACCCTCAGTTGTTTTGGAATCCCTGACCTAATCATTTGCTGAAACTGCCCTGAAATGAATTTACAATCTACATTGATGTATGTAAATATATATATATATTGTATATATATATATATGGATGTTGATGCATCATTGATGCCATGTCATTGATTCTCTGTGCTTAACACTTTTTTTTTCTTTCCCTCACATCCACATTGTTCACGGTTGGTCCCGGCGTAATTGATGTTACGCAGGACATTGACGCTCTGCAGAAAGATGCAGGCCTGTCATTGACATGTTTTTTCATCATTTCGGGGGTTTGAATTAGAAAACATGTTTGAAACTACTACTAACATACTGTTGATGGAAGAAATCCTGCACCAGTTACTACGTAGTTTATCCGATTATTTACAGGGTTTTATACATTCCAGATGGTTGTTTGGGATTTCTTCCATCAACATGTAATCATACATACACATATACAGTAAAAAATATTAAAACATGTGATTCACCAAACTGCGATTCTCCACATATTTCAAGGACTCCCATATTTTTTGGTGACGCTCCAGGGTCCCATGGCGCCAGGTTTCAAAGGGTGATGGTTGTGAAGGTAAAGGAGGTGAAGCTAAAGAAACAGCAAGAGCTGCAACAATGTTGATGGGATGACGATAAAGGATTCCTGGTACCTTTTGTTTGGAATGGGCCCCTGACCCCCTAATCATATATACATAACTTTAGGTACTAGCATGAACTTTGTGGATGCTACCCCTCCTTGTAACAGTCACCAACAGAATCATGACATTTTTAGTTAGTGATACCTATTCATATTCACTTGCCACTGCCTACTGCAAGTCGGAGCATCTCAACACATACTAGCAAGTATCTTACCAAAAAAATGGTAAATATCTTCAAAAAACTAGTCTGAAGCGTGCCTTTTTAACTAACTACTGCAATTCAATGATCCACAAGCTATGACCTTTATAACAAAGTTGAGGGAATCAAGTCTTGACTGTCAATAGTTATTTGTACTGGGACCAAGACATTTCTTGACAAACACCAAGTACAGTGTGTCGGCAGTTCACACAAGAGCATACATTGAATTCCAAAACATGCTTTGTATCACAAACATGATTTTACGTGTATAGACCAGGATTTCAATCTGTATCTCTTATAGATTATTGCATGAAAGGAGTGTGTGGAACAATTTAAGTACAGTTCATATAGATGTTACATGTGTACACACATACACAAACACACACATATGTTGTCAGGACAGGAATAACAACCCCCTCATTAGAGGTGCATTCAGTCCATCATCTTTTAGTATTGGCTAAAATTTCATTACAGTAGTAGTTAATCCCTGTATGCTGGAAATCCCCCCCCAATCAAACAACTCTTTTTCGGGGGGGAGGCGGGTGAAATGTATCACTTTCTACTTGGGTAATAGGGATTTGATTTCATGATCCATAATCTCTCAATATAGTCAGTCAAAGTTATCATCAGGCCTGAATGTCTCTTTTTTGAGGTTGGTTCTACTTCAGATCTATTGAAGACCTTCTGCACCTTCTGGTCGGAACAATAATCCGGTCCCTACATTATAAGCAATAGAATGTCTGTACCTATGTGCATGCACCACCAAGCCCGCTAAACCCTTCGCCCGAACCCTGGCATGTGCAGCTCCCGCTTTTTGCGAGGATCGTTGAAGCTCCCGCAACTCCAGGAGAATCTCCTCCTGCGGGGTGAAAACATGTTGAAGGTTTATGGCTTATACACGGCTGTGTCTCAAAATTTATTGCACCATAAATGGACCATAGATCAGAAAAAATACGGCTGATCTACGTGCGTCATTTTACTACATAGTGTTGCACATAAGCTAGACCATGCCAAACACCTTGATTGCTTGTTATAAACGTTATAAAGATGTTAAAGGATGTAGACCTGCTCATTTCTGTACCAATTAAATTAAACACTGATTCAACATGGTATGCATGAAAGCAATGAATGCAAGGCTCACACATTTGACAATGGTCGCTCCCGTCGAGAGGAAAGATGTCCCAGTTGGCGTTCAAAGCGGCGATGGACCTGTGAATGTGACAGAAGCAACGTTCAACCTATAGACAAACAGGAAATCAGGTTGATAACCTCTTAACTTATCGTGATGTAAAGCATACTTAGTCGTGATGTAAAGCATACTTAGCAACCCGTATCAATTATCTTGCAGCAAATGACAAAGGACTACAGTGGAGATCGAAGAATCGTAAAAATCTCAATGGATACTGAGCGATAATCAGGGACCACGCAGATTCTTGGATGAACAGGTGAAGTAAGCCAAAACCACACATGTATAAATATCCCTGGGGGATAGCAAGGAAGAATTGGACGCTTCGGAATTTAGGGAGAATCATACTACGGGAGAATCATGGCAGACATGTTCGCCCACTCACTCAAGAAAGACAGGTTTGATGGCTGGCATTGTGCAGAATCATTAGTGGGTCAGAGCCTGTTAATAAAACCCGTATTCATTGTCTAGTATTGTACTCAGTAACCTGCTGGGAATGGTCATTTGGTCCATGCACAACTGCTGCAGGATGATACTAAACATTACCAAGAATTTGATATGTATATTATGTTCTTTATTTTTCTTTCTTATTTTCTCGTTACGTTCTCGCCTTTTTTAGTTTTTTCATTTTTCATATTTTCTTGATGGCTTTCCTTTCTTCTTCATGTTTGTCTTTTCTATCTTATCTTTTGTTTCTTCTCTCTTTTGTCTTTGTTTCCCTTGTTTGTTTCTGTCCTTCCTTTCTTTTCTTTTGCGGCCCCTTGCCGTCATTTTTGTAAGGGGTACATAGCTCAGTAGTTAAAGATCAGTAGAAATCAACAGAAGTGACAATAGGATCTCTAGCCTTTCATGTTTTGGTCTTCAAACTATCAATAAATATAACTTCACAGAATCCTGAAATTTGAGAATTTCACGACCCCACTGAGAAGTGTGCATGTGGCAAGGATAGGCGCTGATAATTCAGTAGCAAAACCTTGGTGGAGTTTGCCAACAAACAAAGGACACCCACAGCAGTTCACAAACAAAACAAACACATCGAACCAAAAAGCAGGTTGATTCAACATCAACTTTCTCACTGTCATTCTTGAGGAGTATCCTGGTTGTAACAAGTATATCTCTTGAACGTGTATAGTGTCTATCATATACATACTTTTACGTATATATATAGTATACACCTACGAAAAACAGTTTGGCCTCCCACCTTTTTTTTCAGGTGCTACCACCTGGTCGCTAGGTTCCACGGCCATGTTGGCCACACCAAAACCGAAACTCAACGCTGCCCAAAGCAAAGAGCCAGCTACAGCAACCTCAAGCTGGAATGGATCCAAAGTAAAAGTTCATTTCTGTTGGGGATTAATGATTTTCCTAACCATTAGAATGTTTGGAAGCCAACAATCAGGATGGTATTGGTCGTCGTTTTTTTGGCTACAAATTCTCTGCTGCAAAATCTGAGATCTTGGCGGCGTATGGAATTCCTGCGATACCTCGACATCTCTCAAAAACATCTCAAAACAACATCTCTTAGGATGTCTTTTACCATTCAAAAAAAATGATATCTTCGAAGAAATACACCAAACAGGCCCTGTTTTCAGTGTTTCAGGTGCTAAACAGCAGAGTCCACACTTCTTGCCTTTGGATGAAATCTGAGATCGAGTTTGCTTCATCGATCTAAAAAGTATGTGTAGGATCTGTATGTATCTGTATCTACTAGAGGATCTAGTGTTGCTAGATCATATAATGCACTGATTGGGTGATTAAGCCTTTGCAAACAAAATGATGTGACGTCAATCAACTTGTTCACCAAATCCAAAACTTGCCTGTGCATCGCACTTAACATGTGAGTATTGTGATGATGATGATGATGATGATGATGATGATGATGATGATGGGTTTTACTGTTTTACTGATTCAATGCATATTTATTCATACAAAACATTACTAAAAAACAAACTCATGGGGAGTTCCCCCATGTTTCCCCCCTAGTTAGAAATCGCCAAGTTGGTCCCTTTTTTTGCGATTCGTTGCCTGCAGCAGTAGCTGCAGCCAAACAAATGATGATGCGCCACTCGGCTGCACGTTCCTGTGTCGGTTTTCCATGGAAGACTTCTTGGATGAGACCCTTCAAAGTGTGGCTCAACATGAATTGATCACCAAAATTGATACCTTAAAATCGCTTTAAAACGAAAACAACACACACATAACTAATCCCTGAGGTAAATTCTAGCAACATCCTGGAAACCCCGAAGATGAAGTTGGGTCACAAATGCAGGTTGGACCCTGCTGGCATCAAGATGACTATAGGTTTCTTTGATAACCTGGCTGATGTAAATAGATCCACAAAAGCTATATCATGTTTCCCTTCAAACAAGTAGAGGCCATCGCCAATCTCAAAAAGTTTCTCGCCCGAGATTTACAACAGGGTGACTTCAATTTCTGTAATTTGGAACAACTCAGGAGCCTTCAATTTTCAATCTATGAAGGCTTAGTCAGTTGAAAGGTCTGGATATCAGAATTCAAACATGTTTCAATGATGATTCATTTCCTACCTTCATGCATTGGGAGTATTGCTAGAGCACAGCAACCTTAACTTCCAAACCAACACAACCCATCTTAAACAAAATCCATCAAAATCCAACAGTCAACAGTTAACCCTTAGAAGGGTTGGATCTACCATCTTCAAACAAATCTGAAAGTATCATTAAATTGGAACATCATCCTCCCCTCCGCCCCCCGAAACAGGTATACCTTGGTTTAAATCTATTATCATTCCCCCCCCCCAACAACAAAAACATCGTTTCCTACCAAATCTATGCCAATCAGCTAATCTGTCATAAGATCTACAGAGTGTTTTAGCCCCAAGGTTCGCCTCTGCGCTATCTTCCAAGGTTTTGCTGTCGTTCAACCTTGGAACTCATCAAGGAGAACCCTGATGAGGATGAGGAAGGAACGGATTAAACCCTTTATTGAACGTGCAAGGATTACGTACATATATTCATGTATGTATATGAATAGCAAGGATGAAGTTGCAAACGCGATAACATAGAGCAGATTTATAGCTGCTATGTCTGGAAAGAAAGTGGAATTCTATGGAATTGCAATAATTGCTTGGAGGGGATCGTACTGGCAGCTTGATTCGTTATCACTGAAAAAGAAAGCTCAACAAAGAGGATTACGTCTTGGATTTATCTTGGTGGCTTAGGAATTGCCCCTCCTCTTAGTTCCAACAGGAAGGGACTAGGAGGATCTAGGAGGTCCCTTCTTCACCAAATGGACATGGTGAGTTGATTGATATCATCTTTTTGCTTGGGGGTAATTTGAATCCACAGAATTGAATTCCAATTTTCAATTTGTAACTTCAAAAAAAAACACATTTTGTTCACTGAGATTAGAACTTGGTGAGTATTCATTTCTTTTCCCTTTCACGGCTCTCACTGACTGCGACCCAGCACAATAGTCACCACAAAACTAGGGTACCGCAAAAGACAATGGCTTTGGTGATTTCCCAATATTTTCCACTTTTGGGCTTCCCAATATTTTCCACTTTGGTGATTTCCCAATATTTCCCAATATTTTCCCAGAAGGGCCTTGAGTGATACGGTATCTCAGTGGTCAAACACATTCAACCCGCAAAATTGCCATCTTTCAACAAAAAATCTATTGTCAAGGCTACTGGAGATATCCTCAATATCTTTCTTCTCTAGACTACTTGCTTGATATTTGTTGATTCAAGCATGCACTTTTCGTTTGGGTCATGTTCCAAACAGGAACATCTATAAGACACGTTGCCATCAGTTAGGTTGCAGTAAGTCAGATGTTGCCTCCTTCTCGACCCCATATCACAATTGTGTCCCATGGCTGGAAATTCATCCATCATAGATTTCAAATAGAAGAACATGCTGCAGAGACACTTGCCATCAGGAATCTTGACACTCTTCCTTCGGGCTGCGAAGACACCTGACGTGTGACGTGCTTCAGCACAGCCTCTCTGTGTCCGTAAGGGTCTGATCAACCTGGAAATTCCATCAACTTCGCGGAAGGATAAGGATAGCTATCAGTTTAGCTATCTAACCAGATTGAAACTGCTCCAGATATTCATGGATCATCTACTCCCAGGATATTCCAGGATGGCTTCACTTTTGCCTAAGTCCCTGGACCTACCCACCCGGTTTCCTTGTAGCATAAGCTGCAAATGCCAGGCAGCTTGGGCGAGGT
Source organism: Breviolum minutum Mf 1.05b.01 (assembly GCA_000507305.1). Lineage (NCBI taxonomy): Eukaryota > Dinophyceae > Suessiales > Symbiodiniaceae > Breviolum > Breviolum minutum. The sequence continues at coordinate 226,206 of DF239053.1, forward strand.
CTCGTCGTCCTGGCTTTTGTATTGGCCCATGAATAGTTGTACAATAATCCTCACAATTGGACTGCATAGAAAGATACCAAACATGAAGGTCATCAGTGATATCATTGTCGGGCAAAAATTCCGGGTCTATACCATGCACCTGGGGAGCTACTATGAGGAACGTCAATTCAGCCTTCCTGCCAAACAAAAATGACATCCTACACCTTCCCTCTAATATCCTCAAGGTTAGCTGAATCGTTAGTAACGTTTGTTCAACCAACTACAAAATAAAAAGGAATATGTGGGAGATACATGCACCAAACACATGGGGGCCCAGGCCTTTATCTTGCTAGATGGAACATATGCGAACAAAAACAAGAAAACATCTTACCAAACAATAACAGTCTACCCATATGTACGGCACTCAAAAATCACAGAACACCACAAGCAAATCAGAAGGACGCCCTGCTCCAATTCCAAGGGTCCAAGGATCATTTAATTCTTTGAGACTGCCCATATCCATGCTCAATCCCATACATGAAACTTGAGGGAAGGGAGGGTGAATAAAAGCTGGTCTTAGGGCACAAGTTGCACTTCTTAACAAAATGAGAGCAGGAAGAAAAAGAAATGATGATGATGATGATGATGATGATGATGATGATGATGATGATGATGACGACGACACTCTGTGATCTGGGTATATAATGGTTTACATATTTATATATTATACATATAAATATGTATTTCATTTGTGTAGGTGGCCCTAGCCCCCTGCCAAACCCTGACAGTTTCAATACTTCAAAAAGAAAAGAAACATCAGTTAGGAGATCGCTTTCGTGATGATCATTTCCAACTGCTCAACATCTTCAACAAAGAAAAAATGTAAGTCTTCCAACACAAAAACACGGACACCACAAGAGTTGCAAGAGTTGTTTTCCACCCAAACGTCGTTGGTCAGTTTGGACTACTATTTTTCCGTTTCAAAAAAGGGCAGCAGGACGAGGGCAACGCAAGGTTCCAGCAGAGTCTGCCATTGGAGCCAACTTTCCTTTAAGCTCCTTGGAGCAGCCGGACGGTATATTTACCTACATGTTTTGGTTGATTTTTATGGTTTTTTCATGTAGGGGAAATATACCAGTCCCATGGATTGTTTGGGTGAGTGTTCCTGACTGGTAATCCGGTCATCTCGATAATCCCTAGTTGAGGTTGAATTTGCATTTACTCTTGCTAGGAACAAAACCACAAAAACAATGGAATGATTGTTAATGTTAAAGTTGTGATCTATTTGTGGATTTTTCTGGCACATTTACCAACCAAAATATCAACTACCAGAAAAGGTTGGATAAAAATTGAGTAGAATACCCCCAACCAAGTGATATGTTTCCAGCATCAAATGACCTTCTTGACCTCAACTCGATTACAGTTCATTGCTCCTGGAGGGAGTTGAAATTGGCTGACAACGCTTCTTCCAAGCGTTCAAACCTGAGTCCAACTTGGGTGAAGAAAAGTGGCTAATGGTGAACAAAATACGATTAAAGATTTCAACTCTATAAATATCTTCCCTTTTTGTCATCTCTGAAGCAATTCTTAGTGTTTTTGTTCACTTCATGAACCCTTCCTCGGCAAAACGGGGGGCTCATGTTCAAAGCTCGCAACTCTTCAATTCCAACTCGGCTCGCTTCATCTCCTGGATCTTCTCGCCTATGGAGCAAGTGGTTTTAGTTCGTTGTGTATGTTTCTTTGTAACAATGTGAACATGTAATATTATGTAATACTATGCATCTATGATGTAATTTGTGTACGTATATTTGTGTTGTAGATGATCTTTTTGATAGCTAAGACGTTTCCCAACCATACGTTGTGAGGAACCTGGAAGGCCTTTGATATTGAAATACAACTTCTAAACCTCCTAAGGAAGCAACACCAAGCACCAAATCAGGCAATCCAGGCATCAAAAAGCGGGAAGCTACATCAAAGCTCATACTGCTAGTAGATGAATATTGCAAATGAAGTGAAGCAAACTTGAAACAAGTGAACCTGCAGCTGAGCATACCTCTAGCATCTTCTTAAGTCCACAGCATTTGGGATACTTTTGGTTACACCTAGTAGAGGGAAATATATATCTGGCACACAAGTGATATGTTATTGCCAAAGGACAATACATCCAGCAAAAAAACGGATTTACCGTACCTAATATCTAGAGATTGTTTTTGGGACAAGATGTGTACATACCAACTCCTACAAAACCCATATGTCCCACCGGCCCACCAAACACCAAATCCAAGCTACAATTCGTCCCCCACATTGAAGGATCGATATTGAAACCCTGGGGATTCGTCGGCAAGTCGAATTATCAAATGCTCCCGTTGCGGGGATTCCGTGCTTTGGAGATATTGTTTTTGTCTTTCAATCGTAGGGACTATCTGTCAAGTTCACTTTAAATTTAAAATCCAACGAAGCCTTCGCTTAGCCGTCCAAACCGATGTTTATCTCAGGGAGTTTTGCGTGAAAAATCGTGAAAACACAAAATCAAGTACTGTAGTTATCTCCGAGGTTGGCATTTGACATCACTGAGTGTGCCTTGAATTTTTGACGGCGACATCATCACCATCATCTCATCATCATCATCATCATCATCATCATCATCATCATCATCATCATCCATCATCCATCATCCATCATCCATCATCCATCATCCATCATCCATCATCCATCATCCATCATCCATCATCCATCATCCATCATCCATCATCCATCATCCTCATCCTCATCCTCATCCTCATCCTCATCCTCATCCTCATCATCATCATCATCATCATCATCATCATCATCATCATCATCATCATCATCATCATCATCATCATCATCCATCATCCTCAAGCATAACAACCAACCAACCCGTACACATCCATCAATACATCAGTCAATTGTGGGTTTCGTTTCTTACGCCCGAGCTACGTCGATGCAAGCGCTCGCTGAGCAACATGGAACCCAAGGTTTCAGTTTCAGCGTCCTGTGCGTGTGGAATAGCTGCGTCTGAAGGAATTAACCAGCTTCGTGCACTGAAAATGCTGAAATGGTGGTTTCTACAACATTTCTCTACTATAGGATATACATAGACTGTGGCTCAATTGTAGTGTTAGGCCCATAACGCTAGTGGCTCATGGAGGAAATACATTTTAGGCAAAGTACATTCCAAGTTGATGTCCTTAGAGTTGTGACTAGAGTCGGAATATGCTCTCCAAAAAATTATATAATGATATTATGAAGATCATATTTGAATCGGGGATGGTCCAATTACATATATTTCCCGTTGTAATTTGTGACTCGGAAACCGCCAAGGTGCTTGCTTGCAGGTGGAATAAGAAACAGTTGAAAACCGAAGACTCTTGTTTCCAGTTATCTGGCGGCAAAGAAAAACCCTTCAATATAAACTAGTATAAGACCTTGAAGTACATTTACAAGTCTTGTTTATCATTGATTGACTCTCAAAGACTGTCTAAATGGTTTTAATCCTGTGAAGTAAGAGCGAAATGGGAGTTCTTCCAAATACCAGGGGTGAAGGCCTTAAACATGAAACCAGCACCAAGTTTAAAAAATCTTGAAGTCATCCATTGTTATAGATCGTCAAACCCAACACCAGGTTTCCTTCACAAACAAATCCATTCCTGGAGAAGAAAACTCAAGGGCCGTGTCACAAAAAAGGGGGCCAAGGAGAATCCATGGAAAATTCATGGCTTTCGACCAAGCCCAGAAAGGGAATATTTTTGGACAGGGGCCAACCAGGATCATGACATACATCTTTGTGTGATGCAATGATCTTAGTCAAGTCCCAAAAACATCCCCAAATACACAACCAGTCCAAGACGTGAAGGACCTATATATTTATGTGGATCCGAAACATAAATTTTATCAACGTCTTTTTTTGTCCACTACTCGTAGAGTACCAGAAACCACAACTTCATCGGTATGTTTCCAAGAGGTTGAAACAAACAGGAGGTTTTAACGGTTTTCACACATCATCGACACTGGCACTTGGCACCTCCCTTCCGTTGAAGAGACTTTGATCTGGTACGGCATGAATAGAGGTGCACATCAAAAAGGTTCAAAAACAGTCAAAAGTTTCCATTTCAATGAAACATGCAGTGTCATTCTTGGAGAATCCATTCATCAAGAGAAATGATATGGGGATTTTCCATGGCTATGTTTGTTTACCGGAAGGTATATGGCAGTTCAAACGTTAAATGTCATGTCATATATACTCCTCAGCTTCGAGAACAATTCACGGTTTTCATCGACTTTGACATGAATTGAGCAAGTCTAGATGTATTGCCCATTGCAAATGGGTGTTTATAGTGGTTCCTAAGGTGAAAACAGAAACCTCAGCACAAAAACGATCCCGGATCTACTGGCCACCATCCCTTCACCCGGCGCACTGTTGGCGGCTGCGGCAGCTGTGCCCGCTATGGTACCTGGTTGGCTATGGCAAGCGGCAAATCAATGTGGCAAAATCAGCTATACATCCTCAATAATCTAAGTAAACTATAAAGATTCAATTCCCAACAACTTGTTCTCCTCCCTTGAAACCTGCGTGCAGGTCAAACAGTATGAAAGAAATTTGATCACCGTGAAAAAATACAACAATATATATATATATATGAAAGCACACAGGGACTAATAAACCACAAAGATGAACACAAACATGTAACCAACACCTTCAAGGTAGCATCAAAACATGAGATGAAACATTAACACAGGTGATTCCCGCCGAAAAAAAAAAACACATACCAAGAAACTGTTGCTTGCAGACCACCAGTTCATCATGACCTGAAAGACTGCATTGTGCTGTGCGGGATCACTTCTTTGCGGTTCGTATGGTTACATCTCTGGTTACTGGGGAAAATCTGGAAAAACCTGTGACAACAGACTGCGGATAGGAACACTATGAATATGCATACAGTCCTATAATATGGACACACACCCATTTTTACAGATTTTGTTGTTTTAGCACTTTGAAGGCAAAGTTTCATGGCTTGATCCAGATCCATGTGAACCCAAAGGTCACGTAGGGGAAAAAAACCATGTATATAAATCCACCACCTCAAATACACTTTGAAGGTACAATAAGCATGGTAGCTAAACGGCACTGGCCGCCTAAATTGGAGGTATTTTTCAACATCAACCACTAAGCACAAATACTTGGCTCCATTTGCGGTGACATCACCTGGCATGTCGATCCCCCAATGTTCTCAAGGGCGCCGTGCCTGTAAATCTTTCGTGTCATCACTGTCCAATGCCTACATGACTGGCAAAAGGCAACTTCATCCACCCACCACGTTTGCTTCATTTTTTCGATGTGCTTATATAGTTGGTTCCAACGACAAAAAAACATATAAAGTTTTGAAGAAATCGGATGCCCTGCAGACCCCACGGTCCATTTAACAATGCCCAGGTAATTGTGGAGTTGCATCATCTGGAAGTGCCGACTTAAAACAATGGTCCTTTCCCCAATGTCAATGGCAAACATCGAGGCTTTCTAGCACATTCATTTATGAATTCGAACAAAATTCCCGTTAAAAACCAAACATGATTACTACACATCATTGCACAATAATTGGCGATCGTTTCTGTTCAACCATGAAGGTCCGAAAGTGGTGACGTTTGCAAACAGTTCGTCATCCTTTGCCCTGGCCTTTCCCATGCGCTCCACTTCCACTTGTAAAGCTCGTTGCACGGCCCGGTCTACCTGACAGGTGCCACACCACTAGGCAAAGTGCCCATTTTTGTCACGCAAGCGGTGAGGGCTATTCGGTGGATCACAGCTTGGGAATTGGCCATGCCTTCAGCCACAGTTGCAAGGCAACCGAAGCATGCCCTGGCAGGGCGTAAAAGTCTTCCGGCTGGTGGATGAAAATAGCTGTACGAAATTAGCACCTGGCTAAGCTTCTATACCGTCACGTCCATGCCCGAAACTCACGTCTAGCCAGCACGTGTCCCCTATATTCTATAGGACATGGAACGCCAGAACGGAAGTATAGAACTTATTCAGCTCATGCCGGGGCAGCAATGGTGCAGGTGTAGCCACTACGGCTTAGACTTAGAGAAAACATATCTCTTGATACACTCTGGGACAGACCGGCTCTTCTAAAAGATCCAAATCACTCAAGGACTGGGAAGCTTCACTTAGATTTTCCCAACGCAGCCCCCAGAATACGCAGGCGGAATTTCTCGCCTAAGGGTGCAGAGTCAGCACGGCTCAAACGGCCTTCCTTCACCTGGAGATGGAACTTGATGGGAAAGGTTGGGGCTAACAACAACAACAACAACAACAACAACAACAACAACAACAACAACAACAACAACAACAACCACGACTGTCAGTGTAACAAAAAACAATATTCCCCACCTATTCCTTGTTCAATTGAGACGCAAAAACATTTCATCTATCTGAAGGCTTTTTTGTTCTCAATGAAGTGACGTTGAGAGCATTCTGCTGAGCTTCCAGGCTCCAAGATCCAAACGCATAGACTGAGCTCTCTCCATAGCAACCTGGTGGGGGTTCAACATTTCAATGGGCAGCTGATATCCAAGCCATTGATGTCACTACCAGAAGTTCAGTACAAAATACAGGGTGAAACCAAAAGGAAGGCCGGTTTCTCCAAAAGCTTCAAGACTCTAGTGGCAGATTCACTGAAATCGGTCACTGGTGAACTGTGAAAGAGGAGCCCTTTTGTTTTGTTGCTGAATCTTCATCAAAATCATCAAGGGCATGTTGTGTGACTTTTTGCTCTGCCTCTAATCCTTTTAGAGGCGTTTCTCAGCTGGCTTGACTAGGCATGATACTACTCCTGGCAAGAAAGTTCGTGCGCTTTTAGCAACTTATAGTAGGTCGCATGCAAGTCCCCCACAGAAAAGTGAGGGGTACATACATAGATACATTGGTTGCATACCATTGCAAAAGTACCACTTATCTTATAGATCCGTCTTATTCTGATACTGCATTTCTTATGTTATAAATATATAAATCATAAATTGGTATAAAGTGTAAATGCAAAGTACAAGAACCAGAAAAATCCTTACATTCTCTCTTCAGTGCTTACCAATTCTGTTTCGGATTTGACTCCCGTTTTCTGCGCGGTTCATGCAAATCCAAGAAACCATCTCTGGTGAAGGATGCCTTCCCAACGATGCATTCCGGATGTCTTGCCTCAGATCTGAGAAATCCCAAGACTTTGACAGTAAGAACCATATTCTTTCTCCCATCATCATGCTTCAATGGAAAATGGCTATGTTTAAAAGGTAACGATCCTATAGGGCCATCACCCAACAACCAGTGCCCCCTTAACTCCCATGAATCCATTCACCAAGTCACCACAAATCTGTAAGTTTCGATGCGACCTCATGAAGACTTGTACGCCAACTTCCGCAAAACTCCTGGTCCCAAAAAGGTCAACGGGGAGTGGACCCATTGCTGGTGAGAGGCAATTTCAAGAACCATGACGTTAACAATCATTGAAGCACATGCGCCATGGTGTGGATGGAAAACAACACATTGACAATCCCTGCGATCTCTTTGGAAGGAGCGGGTCCATCTTCCTGAAAAACTTGAAGTTATTGAGAATGGAAGTGATACCTGCTTTTTGTCCCTCATGCATTTATCTTCTGAAACATGGTGCGTTTGGTGAAACCAGTCAGCCATCATGATCACCAAAACCATGCATCTTCCATCACCAAAAACATCACCATTGTCACCGGCCCCTCACCACCCCCACCC
>DF239053.1:234272-244475 GCA_000507305.1 Breviolum minutum Mf 1.05b.01
ACCGGCCCCTCCACCCACCCCCACCCCCACCCCCACCCCCACCCCCACCCCCACCACCACCACCACCACCACCACCTCATCACCATCACCATCATCATCATCATCATCATCATCATCATCATCATCATCATTTGTTCTCAGGCGTTACCACAACCCACACCTGGTCTAGAGCTGCATGTGAACGCCGTGCCATTTCCGCCCAATCTCGTGTCAAGTAAGCAATCCCGGCCTTGGTCAATTATGGAGGAAACCGACCTATACGATCCTATATGGGCATTATGTTGCATAACAGATCATAAAAATCCCTGTACCTTATTAGTACCACCACAATACCTATCCGGGCAACAGAAATCAGCCACTCTTACCAGCCGCTGTCCTGCATGGCAATGGTTTACCAGAGGTTTGGGTGTACTGCCCAAAGTAACAACTCCCGAGCCACTAGCCGTCAATTGTGGAAGCTCCAAACCACCGAGAAATACCACCAAAAGAAAACGTTTCGCGGAAGATAATAGCCTTCATCGCCTTTCAATTTCTGCTTCTGTATGTTTTCAATGTGGTGAATATTACTGTGACTTACTGGAACACCTGAGTAGTTTTTTTTTGGATGTACGGGTCCCTATACACTGGGTCTATGCCTACGCCCTAGGCAAATGCCTCCGCGTGCATATGCGGAATGGAAAGGGTGCCTACCCAGGAGCTAAAGAGCCTACACGGGTGCCTCCGCGGATTTCGTTGCTGGATGGTCATATACCTGGTAAGTGACTATTATGCATACAAAGATCTGCCTACTTGACTCTGCCTATGCAACAAAACTATAAATGGCTTTCGCGCATGCCTGCGCACGCCTATGCCGACTACAAAATGAAAAGCGGATTGCATGAACTTACTGTATGAGGTAACAAACCTCAAGAGGAATCATCCCGGAGTCCAGGTTTGACCAATCGACTGCTGTGTAGAAGAGTTGTTCATTGTAGGTGTTGTGGAAGGATTGGAATAATCGTGTGGATGTCGGTCTATGATCAGAGTGCTGAAGATGAAGATAATGATGACGATGAACAAGAGTGATGATGGCCTTAGACAAAGTCCTTGAAGCTGGAATCATTTCAATGAGCAATTGGGAATGATCTACAACACCTGTGCGTAACAGTGATCTTTCAACCATTAGTGACCCATTTAGTTTTACCTAACAAAATCATGCGACTGTCGAATCTTCGTCCAAGGTGCCGTGACATCTGCTTGGTCTGCCAGTTGACTGGTGAGGCGAGAACTCAATTCAGCCCAACGCCTCAACACTGCAGCTGTTGGTTCTCGTGATTTGAGAGAATTCCTCCTGTCCTAAAACACCATGGTTTTGAGATAAAAAGACTAGAGATTTCACAAAATCTCAGAAAAAGTATCAACTTTGACAGTTTCATTTGCAATGTCTGTTTATATGGGATGAATCTGCATTTCAAAAGAAACGCTAAGATCTGACAAAAAAATCTGAAAACCAACGGTTTTTCAATGAAAATATCCGTGTGCAAAAGGCGGGTTGTACCTGTTGTACTTCAACAAGCAGTGACATGATTGGTTGGAATTCCCTACATATTTTCCACCCTTTCCTAAAGGAAATACATGAAACGATTCATCTTATGTTGCTTTCGGTGAGATTGACCGATGGTATTTTGCAGGCGGAACACAGTTGGGGTGCAGTATGCACACGGTATTAATACATAGACTACATAGAATTCATGATGATAGAGTTTATGTTCGTTTGGAATTCCAACATGTGATAGAGACAGAATACATCCAGCATTATTAGTAGATCTAAACATCGTGTGATTCATCATGAAAAGCCCACTTCTATATTTTGCCTCCATATCAATAATGGTCCAAGTGGTTGAACAATGCGCATCAAACGTATCCCCAGAAGAGCTCAGAGTTCTTGTGTTCTTCAATCTGATTCGTCATCAAACCCTTCATCCATTTTCATCCTTTCCTTCATAACACTTCATGTATAAACAATGCGTTATGAATATCCTTCAAACAAAACACTGAAATATCTACATATATCTACATCTACTCTATTTTCAAACCACTTTTCTTCAAACCTGGAGAAAAACATCCGAACCTGGAGCCACCAAGCAAATGGTTCCACCACACCTGGCTGAAAACAGTCGTACAATGGCACTAGCCTGTGCTGAAGGAAGGCAACATCATCTTGAAACGAACAGAGGTAAGGCCCAGTGCGCCCAGTGGAAGTATGCTGAAGTGGGAAATCTTCTGCACATGGGGATTGACCTGTACCATGTCTGAAACCACCAAGAAAACATACTTCAGTGAGGAACAAGGTATGCGACCTATGTTTGCTGTCTAGCTTCATTAATGGATTTCTAAAACTTCAGATCATCAAAATGTCCCCAACCGACAGAAATTTGTGGAAATAAGAATGCGAAAACAAAGAGCAAACATGGAATAACATAGATTACAGCTTCTAGATTCAACATAGAACGTAGCTTATATTAATAATATTCCACAACTGCTTAAAATTTGGAAATGGAAGAAATGTCATGTCCATCATTCACTCTTTTTTAGCGCTTCACAACACTGAGTCTATGGCCAACCAAGCGCAGGAGGAATATGCCAGCAAGAGGCATGCAAGGACCTTTGCAGCAGTCCCCAAGTATTTGAACAACTAGGTGGTTTCAGCCTATGTGATGATCATCACTGTAGGGTTGAACACAAATTTGAAGCCACCACCTGAGCAAGAGCATCTGTCAATAGGTATGAAGCAAATCCATCTCCCCTAAATGCGAGAACACTAGCAGTAAAATATCACACAACAAACACTCTTATACAATTTATACACTTTATATAAACAATCTTACTAGCAAACAGCTTCATTTTCAGCGCCGTTCCAAACGACTTTCTACAGAAATTTCCCACCAAAAATGACTTTATCCCAATTCATCATTCCCCAAGATTCGTACCATAGAGGCGGTCCATGGAAGTCCCAAACCTGACGTTTGAACCATCCAAACCATGGCATGGGAAGATGATGGAAGAAATCCTGCACAGGTTGATATGGTGAATATCTCATTATTTACAAGGTCTAGTCCTATACATATACCAGGTGGTGCAGGATTTCTTCCATCAAAAGTATGTATAGGTTTAATTTTCTGAGAAACTGATCATCGCAAACCAACCACCAAAGTATTAAAATATTTTGTGGGGATGGATTACCCCCAACGAAACTTTCATTATGATTCACCAGATTTGTTGCAGAAACATCCGTTCCCTGACCCATTTCCTATGGCAGCCACTTCCCCTCACCAAGGCCTCCCATCAACATTGGGGCCAACAGTCCAAGGATTGTGACCTTTCCAACATGAGGGCAACAAACCAACGAGAATAATGGGAGAAACTGTTGATCTGAGACACTGTAGATTGTGGGGTATAGCAGGAATTTTACATCATATATCATTTGGTGCCAGGTGCAGGACATTGTCCATCACAGAAAGTGGTATGCTTTGGGATGTTCATGGCCAAATGAAATCATGTCATCACGTGACATATCTCTCCTGTTTGCAGTAAGTACTTAGATACCAGGCGTTCGGGATGTAGATGTCGGAACAATTGCAAATCCTATGTATAGGCATGTGATGTGCATAGCTCAATGGGCTCTGTAGATAGATATATAAAGCTCGAATGTATACAATCTTATAAGTCAATATCTGAAATAACTGAATAATCATTAAGAATACCTAGAAATCACCGAGAGACACGCATAAATTACATCATTTTCAAAACACTGACTATAAATGCTCGAGTCATTGACACGTCCCCAAACAACCGTCATCAACTTGAGGATATGTGTTGCGTCTCGTCTTTGAGGCCGATCGCCTCATTTGGTCCTTTTCCATCCATGCCATCCAATTTATATTTTGCCAGATTTCACCCTCCAAATTCCTGAAATTCTGAAAAGGGCCTTTTTTAAAGAGGATTTAATTGCCAAATCATCTTTTGGAGTAAGGATATCATCAATTATCAACAACCTCCCGAAAAATTTTGGGATGCTTCAGCTTCAGGCGAGTCTGTTTTGGCAAATGTAACTTTCAAAAAAGTCGATCAAATCGAAAGGTGAAACAAAAGACTTCACATCGAGCGTGAGAGCAGTGCACAACTCTTCCCGCATTTCACGGGAAAACTGTGACCATTCATCAAAGTCCACCTCAAATTGCATGGGAAAAAAGGCGCTTTGATGCTGGGAAACATGGTGTGTGAGACGTGATAAAACAGGGATGAACTATTAGTTGAAACATATTGAAATATATGCATGTATGTGAGATTTAATTCATACAAAAACTATAATGAGATGAAATTCTAAAATAAAACTATCAAATATGTTTATAATTCATATCATAAAAAATTCATTGAACATGAGGAGACGATTAGAATGTATTAAGTATTGGACGATATGCCATCGCCTTCAACATGTCTCCACAAAGGTCAGCTCATTTCTAGGATCGATAACTTGAACATGAGATTTCTCCAGATGATAGAGACTTGTCTTTGGATGTCGTACCCTTCCTGTTTTCTTTGTTAAGTTTTTTCCCTACACTCCCTACTATTGCAATCTCATGTTTGTCAAATTGCCAAGGGACACCAGGTCCCCCAAACTGTGGTAGATGAGTCTTGTTGCGTAGCTGTTGAGCCTGCATCAACCAGTGGGGGTCCCACCACAAACTGCTGGAGGTTGGTCACTTCTCCCTATGTTGCAAGGGTGACACTTCTATCCATAATGGATATATATCGGTATATCGATATGGTATTCATGTTGGGTCTCATGTTGCTACAGGTCGTCGTAACCAGTTTCAAGTCACAAAAGTGCCAACAGGGGTCTTATAAGAAGGATGATGGGAATCTCATGCAAAAACAACAAGGCACAACAGCAGCTCTTGCTGAAACACTTTTTCAAATCTGGTCAAGACATATCACAAGGCCTTCAAATTCATTCTATGGGATATCTCAAATGTACAATGAAACCACACTAACTATAGGATTCATGTAACCTACGCATCCAACCTTGACCACCAACTGCAGCCGTAGGTTTGGTTAGGGTCGTTTCACATATGTCTCTATGACCCCTTCCTCCAGCTCATGGCAACCAGTGGAGCATGACCTAACCAGCTCTTGAATATTCAAGCCCCAATCCAATCAGCCGAGAATGGCAGAAACTAATGATACTGCAGATATTGTGACTCAATCTGTTTTTTGGGGTTGGAACAAAATGAGGATATTTGGGTGATAATTCCCTCCAGCAAAACTGAGCAAAAACACAGCATCCTGAACATCATTTTTGTTCATAATTATTTCAAACAAATATTCCCTTCATTTCATGAAATTCTTTCAATCTCATCCGACTCATCCGCCTTCCACTCGAGGATCCGAATCTCTTCGGGCGGCTCCTTGTCCTCATCGTCGTTGTTTGGTGAACGACGACCTACAGGCTGCGGTGCTCATGGCCAGTGCTGGATTCACCACGATTTACCAATGAAATGCCATGGATTTACGGGTAAACACAATGGATGGAAGCTATGAATGAAGTGCCTCTGTTTTGCTATGATTTTGTTTTGTGATTGTTGCATTTTTCTGAGATGCAATGCTTGCTTATCGCAGATATACAGTCAGATCTAATATTCCATACATTTTCAACTTCTTTATGACCTTGCCGAGGTTCGATAGATGCTGACAGTCATCCAATCAAGAACATTGTTCATGGCATACCTGGGAAAGCAACAAAATTTTGGGTTGATGTTGAAAAACAATGGGGTAACCCGGAAGCCATGAGTGGGGTTCGACACCAAGTATTGGCCGCCAAACACTCTAGAGAAGTATCCTTAATTCAGAGGCAATGTAAAAGTAAAGGCGGTTTGCCATCAAATTCAATATCAAATCCTGCAAAACACCTAACCTCCAATATTCTGATGGGAGAAATAAGCGAGGTAAAACAATCCCATATCTTCACATGTATATTATAATCACTTGATGAGTCCTGTTGATGTTGTAGAAAATCTGTCCTGAAGCATATGGGAATGTTCACGTGAGACCCTAGAAAACAACATTCACTCTTCAACCTTGCGTCCTCTCCTACGACATTGAGGCAAAGTTCAACATGGCATGAATCACTTTTGATCAATGAATGCCTTCTTTGTATAAGCTACACGGAGTACCACAAGTTCAAGTTCTACAAAATGTGTATTGTTATAGAATAGGAGATTCTGTGAGGACAAACCTAGAAACCTCACCAATGGACAATGAAATGCTTGACTTAAAGCATCTCTCTCACAAGAATGTCCTTGACCTTCAATGTACCTCAAATTTGACCAAACAAATCCCAACAAAATCCAGAAACCCATCAAGATAAATAGCAAAATTCCAACAAGTATCTGTGTAATCATTGCCATTTCTTTACACACCAAATTGATCCAAATTGTCACCAGTGTTCTTTCCCCACTGACAGCAAGCAACTCCTGTAGCTCAACAATTCGGGTTGGCATTGCGCTGCCTACGAAGAAATGGAAGGAGGCTTCACTGGCGAATGGAATGATGATCCGAACTTCCATAGTGCTCCCAGGAATTGATAGCCAAGGAAACCATGGCAACTCCACAAGCTGTAAGATTGCAAGCCGATGTAAAAAAAAACACATATACACAAAATATAATATATATTAAATTATATATATTTACATTTAAATGAATCAATAAATGCACATATACATATATTAATACATATATTTTAAACGGTATATATAATATAATCACCCTCCAAATAAAGTCACATAGAAATGGAGATCACTGGAAATCCACCATTTTCAATATGGCCATTGGGATTTTGTTTTGCAGGTGGATTCTTCATTACCATGTTGGTTTACTGAAGGTAGGAGCAATAATTGACACCTTGGAATCTCCGCAGTGGAGACATCAGTATTTCAACATGTTAAGATCACCCAGCAGTCCAAAACATGATAAATATCCTGCAGTTGCGCCCAAAAAGATGCTTGAAGCCACCCTTAGAAACCTGAAAAAACATCCATTTTTTAAAACAGTTCAAAGGTTGAAACTCAGCTTGTTTCAGCTTCCAGTTTTGCATTCCATTGTCCAAGGTACCGGTCAAGGACCACAAAAATCGAGGTGTCCCAGGTTTCAACACCTGGCCCCAAAAGGTCCGGTCCCAAGAGGTCACCCCAACTTCTGATGGGTGGTCGTCACCCAGCAACAGTAGAGGTCACCACTTGGGGGTATCTTCCCTGGTTTTTTTCATTCCCATCCTTCTCACACACACACTACACACACACACACACACCATTCCACATGTCCACGAAAGGCAAGGAGCGTTGTCCGCCACGATCACGGCAGCATCCATCAAGCGTCCCGAGCACTTCAGGAGCTGGAGATCCTTATTGATGATGATGATGATGATGATGATGATGATGATGATGATGATGATGATGATGATGATATTGTTGTCGTTGTTGTCCTTGTTCATGTTGTTTATCTTCTTCTTGCTGTGGTTCTTGTTGATATTGTTGATGTTGATAAGAAGCAAAAGGACCCATGATGTATCGACGGTGATGCTAACTATCAATTTTTGCGATGCCAATGCTGACTGATTCTGTTTATCATGATGGATAATGATTCTATATGTTGATTCCATTTTATGTCGCGCTTGCATTTTCTTGGTACCGCATCAGTTACAAATCTTCCAATTTCCCAAACCAGGCCCAATATCACCAAACTGAATCATTAACCCTCCACAAGAATTCCTTTGTGAGGCATAAAACTTCGCCTTCCAACAAACATCATGAAGCACGCATCTTCAGATACCTGTTCTGAAAGTCCAGGTTGATTTTTGGATTGTCAAGTTTCACGCGCACATTCAGGAATGTTTCTGGAATGACCGAAGGCTGGTGTCACTTGACTAGTTGGCCTGAAACAATGAGGGTTTCGTTTCATCATTTGATACAAGTAACCTCGTTGTTGTTGTTGTTGTTGTTGCTGTTGCTGTTGTTGTTGTTGTTGTTGTTGTCGTTGCTACCTACAAGGAACCTTGGGGTCAAAAAAATCACCTTTCCCATCCAAGGATCTGTATGGTACCTCGAACCACGTTGATCCAAAAAGACCAAACTGATCTCAGGTCCTCACTTCCAACATCGTCTGAGTCGTCTCATCGGGATAACCAATTGATAAAGCAACCTTTGGACATGCTGCAAACTCATGTTCATTTCTTGAAGTTCTCAGGTTTCTCGTCAAAAATTTGGGATCTTCTGGACTCAACTTGGACAACTGAATGAATCCTGGAACGATCGGACCAGCCCTCCAGTTCAGCTTGTATGGAACACGCATTGATTTCACTTTTAGATGCTACTTGTACTCTAGCTGAATTAATGCAAGGCTTTGATATGCATGAGGGGGAAGAATGGTGGCAGTCGAAACGAGAAATTTGTTCCCTTTGTCTCCCTTCATGTCATTTCTGCTGGATCTAGTGATGCTTCAAAGCAACTTTCAGTTGTCTTTATGTTTCTTACCGTGGACAGCAAAGCGGCCCTATTTGAGCTTGTCTTGGCAAAACACGGGCAGTACCTACTTCCCTTATAATCAGCATGTGTCTCTTTGAAGTTTGATCGATAAATCGACAAGTTTTCATCTCTCTGCGGCGCCCTTCAATCTCCGCCGCTCCTTCCCAGCGCTGCAACAACCAAGGCAACATATCTTCAGTGTGGCCAGTGATAATTTCAACCTGTCATGTGGTCGACTATTCACTAGGGAGAACGCCAAAGAACAATGCTTTGAAAAACAACACGCTGAGCCAGGTTTTCCATGGTTTTCCACTGAAGCATGTTCGGACTCTTTAGGAATGACTGAAACACGGTGAGTAAACCTGTTTCCTTGTCAGCACTATGGGTTAGGGGGTGCGTAGGCCTCTTTCTCTGTCAGAGGGCCAGAGCTATTTCTAAAATATCCAGAGCTATTTCTAAACTATCCAGAGCTATTTAGAGCTATTTCTAAAATATCTAGAGCTACTTCTAAAATATTCAGAGCTTTTCCTAAAATATCAGAGCTACTTTTGAAATATCCAGGGCTACTTCGAAAATATCCAAAGCTAGTTCTCAAACATTGAAACATTGTCCAAAACTATTCTAAGCCACCTCCAGAAAACATACAGCTATTTCCAAATTAGTTCCAAAAATATTCAGATATATTGTAAAATGGCTGCCTTTCAAAAAATGCGTCGAGACACCTACACAAATACAACCACTCACATCTATCATCTATACCTCTAAAACCGTGTGCGCTGTCCATTGCCAAAGGGCAGGCATTGGCTCAAGTCTACTACACATTCCGCACCGCGCAGGTTTGGAGGCGCCGTCAAAGGGGATGGGAATCAGCTTTAGTATATTTGTTAGTGTCGGCATGTGTCTGCTATATATACTTCCACATTCTTTCAATATACTTGCAGACGATATTTGAAGGTTTCTTTTTCAATGATCACTACTCACAGCCACTTCTCATATCGCAATGTCACATTTTGTCACCACGACTCACCGTTAGTTAGTTTCTCCATAGTTGCTCTGGTGGTAAATGTATAATACTGTACCTGCCATATACCAAAAAAGTGAAGGCTCTCATACATGTGAGACGTGGCTATCAGGTATGCTTTTTTACTACAATCTTCGCATAACTTAGACATCTTTCAGGTTTTGTCATGTGTTTCATGGAAACGTGTTTCATGGAAAAAAAAGGGGCCAAACCACAGAAAACCCCATAAACTAAAACTTAGAAATACATTCAACAAAAATCCGCCATCAAGCGGGCAACTAAAAGGAAGTTGAAATTGAAACATTCAAAAAGGCATCCCAGAAGCCCAGAAAGTCTGAAGAAGGAATTCCCTACCCAGGGCCTTGGAAGAATACCACAGGAGGCTACCAAACGTTGCGTCAATGAGAACTGCCCAAGATACGTATATATGTATCTGTACTAATGTCTATACGTGCGCGAGTTTTCTTTTCTTGCGACTACATGGACAATGCTGTATGGTTCAGAGAAGCCTCCTGCGACTAATTCAATTTTTACAAGTAACTGGATGAAGGGTTTTGAAAATTTAAACAGCTTCAGTTGGGTAGTGTCTTTGAGACGGTCCACCTGGAACTTGGTTGGAAAAAA
>DF239053.1:244489-295661 GCA_000507305.1 Breviolum minutum Mf 1.05b.01
TAAAATATCAGAGCTACTTTTGAAATATCCAGGGCTACTTCGAAAATATCCAAAGCTAGTTCTCAAACATTGAAACATTGTCCAAAACTATTCTAAGCCACCTCCAGAAAACATACAGCTATTTCCAAATTAGTTCCAAAAATATTCAGATATATTGTAAAATGGCTGCCTTTCAAAAAATGCGTCGAGACACCTACACAAATACAACCACTCACATCTATCATCTATACCTCTAAAACCGTGTGCGCTGTCCATTGCCAAAGGGCAGGCATTGGCTCAAGTCTACTACACATTCCGCACCGCGCAGGTTTGGAGGCGCCGTCAAAGGGGATGGGAATCAGCTTTGTATATTTGTTAATGTCGGCATGTGTCTGCTATATATACTTCCACATTCTTTCAATACACTTGCAGACGATATTTGAAGGTTTCTTTTTCAATGATCACTACTCACAGCCACTTCTCATATCGCAATGTCACATTTTGTCACCACGACTCACCGTTAGTTAGTTTCTCCATAGTTGCTCTGGTGGTAAATGTATAATACTGTACCTGCCATATACCAAAAAAGTGAAGGCTCTCATACATGTGAGACGTGGCTATCAGGTATGCTTTTTTACTACAATCTTCGCATAACTTAGACATCTTTCAGGTTTTGTCATGTGTTTCATGGAAACGTGTTTCATGGAAAAAAAAGGGGCCAAACCACAGAAAACCCCATAAACTAAAACTTAGAAATACATTCAACAAAAATCCGCCATCAAGCGGGCAACTAAAAGCAAGTTGAAATTGAAACATTCAAAAAGGCATCCCAGAAGCCCAGAAAGTCTGAAGAAGGAATTCCCTACCCAGGGCCTTGGAAGAATACCACAGGAGGCTACCAAACGTTGCGTCAATGAGAACTGCCCAAGATACGTATATATGTATCTGTACTAATGTCTATACGTGCGCGAGTTTTCTTTTCTTGCGACTACATGGACAATGCTGTATGGTTCAGAGAAGCCTCCTGCGACTAATTCAATTTTTACAAGTAACTGGATGAAGGGTTTTGAAAATTTAAACAGCTTCAGTTGGGTAGTGTCTTTGAGACGGTCCACCTGGAACTTGGTTGGAAAAAAATGCTCGTCCTTCCATTGTAACCAATCCTTATCAAGACTCTGCAGAACCATGGTAACGACTTATGGTGGCTTGATTAAGTTGCACCCTTTCTCTTGAACCCAAGGGGCTGACTGGATGGCTACAATTCTTAATTTGGGGTGTTTGCAGCGTGGCGAGACATAGCTGCGACAGTGGGGGAGGGGTGGGTGATCCGAAACTTTCATCCCTCACATCTAATTCGACATGTTTGATCATTGATCTATCTGTACTAGAGACCGCTTGCAAAGTGTGGCAGGCACAGGCGCTGCAAGAGTTTAACAATCGAAGTGCATGAGTGGTAGCATACTTCACTTCATGTCTATGTCTTCTTTTGCAACTTGCAGAAAACCTAGGTATATATATTTTTTTCACTTAGGTACTGCAAACACACCGGGGCAGGCTAACATTGAAATACAAAACAAGTATGTATATATACACAGATATACATCTGTTTGTGGTTCCTAAGAAGTACGCATGGCACAAACACCTCGAAGCTAGCCAGCAACATGGAACAAAGCAGGTCGCAGGTTGTCAAAAGCGGCGGTTCATTTTTGTGCTGTGCAATGAAAAGTTTCTGGTGGCATATTTGTCTAGCCTGAGTGGTGCAAACAACACATGACATGAGGCCTCGAGATATAGTTGACATCATGTGATCCCCACAAAGACATTTTGCTATTGGGCGCTATGACCACTGATTGGTCTGGACTGACACCATTGGCACTAGCTCAAATTCCTTTCGCTTCCTAAGATCTGCCCAGCGAGGCCCATGGGTGTGCCTTATACCTTTTGCTGGCGAAGAAGGCATTGGCGAGCCAGCATGTTCTTGATGTGGTTTTTGGGAATGCCCGCCTAACGCCATCCTTCCAGATTTTCTTTGAGAGAAGCACTGCTAGAAAAGGCCGGCGCTATGCTCAGGATGACACGCTTTGGGCTGGGATGCGTTGAGGGACCCCCTTCCCAGCACAAGCGGTTGGGCTTTGCAATCTCTTGACCCGGTTTCCCGGGCGTTTCACGGAGTATGTCCTTTTGGCCTTGAAATTGAAAATACAAGGCAGGACTATTCCTAAAATTTCCGGGACTATTTCTAAAATTTCCGGGACTGTTTCTAAAATTTCCAGGACTAATTCTAAAGTTTCCAGGACTTAATTCTAAAGTTTCCAGGAATAAAGGTTGGCCTCAGCACCGGAAAGAAAAAGGCCTTAAACTTGAACTGTGGGTCGGTTTAATCTGCTTGTCGTTGGCCCGAGGAGTTGGGGCCCCTCGTTGTCTTGTCTCATCTTTTGAAATAGGCCCTGCAACAAGCCACAGCTGCTTTCCTGTAGTGGCTGTGTCCGGGTTGATAAATAATAAATGTAGATGGTGTAATTTTTGGTCTCCCATTTCTGCATTCTACAGCTCATGCTGCGACGTCGCTAGAGAGATATTGGCAAATTCGAAGTTATGTATATGTTCTTTTGTTTCTGTTCTTCTTTCTGTCCTTTGAAGATGTTGAAATTTGACAGATATGAATTATGCAAATATATGTTTTTCAATATATCTGCAAGATAAGGTTTTGAGAGAAGTGTGTAGGAACCGCTCTAAACCGTACAGAGCCGTTTCATACACACAGTTTTGAAATAGCTCTGAACCGCTCTAAACCGTTTAGTTCTATTTCAAGCAGGTGCCATACAGCACCCACGGGCGGTCTAAAAATGAAACCGCTCTAAACCGCTCTAAACCGCTCTGGGCTATTACCTAAAACTTCATTGGGCCATGTAGAAATAGAACTAAACCGCTCTAAACCGCTCAGAGCTATTTCAAAGGTGTTGTTTTGAAATAGCTCTGAACCGTTCTAAACCGTTCAGAGCTATTTCAAAAGTGCTCAATTGAAATCGCTCTGAACCACAGTTCAGGGCTATTGTATGTTTAAAGAAAAGTGTTTGTTGAGTCAAATACCCTGTATCCAACAACTTTTCATGGACGGTGGCAGGGGGATCGGGTCACATTCAATTTTAAAAAATCTAAGAGAAAGAAAAAAGATAAAGGTTGAACACTCTACAATAAGTTCATTAAAAAAGCCCACTCTAATCACCAACAGTCTGTGTAGGATGATGCGTGGAAGCACCAACGCTACAGCGCGCTATCCAGCAAAGAGAAAGCATACATACTGTTACATACTAAAGTTCTACTGTACATTCCTGATGGTTTTCCTTCAACTACTTTGCCTTTGACTTCAAACCATTTCAAGTAATCCCTACAAAGCGCGCTACCAGCGCGCTACAGCGCGCGACGCGCTACAGCGCGCTACAGCGCGCTATCCACCAAAGAGAAAGCATATACAATACATACTGAAGTTGTAAGAAGTTGTAATGTAAATTCCTCAAGGTTTCCATAAATCAATGAAAAGGTTTCTCCTGACAGGGAAAGGTTAATTAGTCGCGCGCGCTCCGGGCTAAGGATTCAGGATGCTTAAATGGATTGCTGCAGATGATACATCTGTGGGTTTGCCAGGGGCCCCCTTGAACAATCCATGACGTGAAAAAATGAACAAATAACAGTCCTGGACATCTGAAGAATTGAGGAACCATTCTGATTATTTTAGGAATAGTCTTATCTATCTTAGGAACAGTCCTAACTATTTTAGGAAGGAATAGTCCTGGAAATTTTAGAAATAGTCCTGGGTATTTTAGGAAATAGTCCTAGCAAATCCACAGAACCACCATATAAAGAGGCCTAAGCAGGTCCTAATATATATGGGTTGTTATGGTGATGTGTTTCCTTTTTCCTTCAAGAATTACATACATTGCCCACTGGCGTGTGTTTTTCAGAATTCTGTTTCACCCTTTGCCAAGAGGCCATATCAATAAAGGATGGCAGGCCTGGTCATTTTGGCATTGCAGGTAGGTTTCACCCCTATCAAATTTCAGTCTCAAATTGTCTGAACCAAAGGTCAAAAATGTCAAAGGTCTCATGCAAAGGCTGCCTATCCAGAATCCACAACCAATCCATATCAACCAATCCATATCAATCAATCCCTTTTGATAATTGAAGTGAAAACGGGTATGCAAATAAAACACCTTGCCACTTGCTCGTGCCTCCTCCAGAACCAAAGTATTGCTGGAAGACTTTGCGGATCAAAGATCTTGCATCTAACTCGTAATCACGTTTGTGCAAATATATCCCCACCTGTGCCCGATGCAAATGGTAGGTTTGATGGCCTAGTGGTACTGGAAAATAATTATGGGGATGCACGAGTGGAAGTAGGAGTGGTGTGATTCCTTGCAGTTTCTTGCTTCTTCTATTTCATATAAAGACAGGCCGAAGGAACAACTTTAGTAACTTTTGACTAAACGGGCCCTTGCAAGGTAAGTTGGACTAGAGCTTGACTCACCGGGCTGCACATGTCATCCATTTCCATTGGAAGTTTCAAAAGATGGGACCATGGGCAAAGAAATGTTCCAAAGGGAAGCATGACTGCTGCAAGCATCAGAGACTGATGGTTTTTAGGTAGTAAAGCCGAGGTCATGCACTAGTAATTTAAAGTAACTGAGTACCTGCTGACCAGTTTGCGTAGGACTAGGCACAAACCTCTTTGGCAGGTCTGGAGTTAGAAGGCGAACCTATGGTTTTGGTGTCCTGCTCAAAACGTGTGGGACATTTTATGAATGTGTTGACAAAGGAAACACCTGCGAATGGCATCTTTCATCTACACCTCAACAAAAGGAATAGGATCAATTGTTGAAAAATGCACGATCTACACAACATATCAAGTGGATTTCACTGCCTCTGCCAACGTCTGTGCCAAATCTTCTTTCTCTTCACCCAAGCAGTGTGCGAAGATCTTATAGATGGGCTCTAAGACAAACCTCAGCACAGTCATCGGAAAGTCGAGGGTCATTCTATTACCAACCCAAACAATGCACTAAGGGCACATCCTTCAAAATCACCATACATTTGCATTGTTTGATCCTTCCCATATGGGTGATTCAATGATCCCTGAAAGTCTTCAGCCCCCCACCCACACGTCTCAAAAAGTCGGGTCGACCCCGTTGAATCCCATGGTTGTTGTTCCGAGGCGCTGCACAAAGGAGCGCGGTTGCTCTGCATCTGGGGGTGTCTTGGTAAATTTGTTCTCTTCGGCCTCAGATGATCATGAAAAAATTACATCAGGGAAATCGTAACATGTGCTGAAAAAAATATTGATGGGTCAACATTGGGTCAACAATTCACACCTCCAGTTTGTTTATCAAACAATTTGTTCATGTTGAAATCTATATACCAAGGAACGTCGTAGAAGAGATCGCCCCAAAGGCACTTGGCAAAAACGAGATGGTCAAAACTGAAGCCATGAGTTTCGGCATAAATCGCCGCATAGGACTCCAAGGTGAACATCATTCCTGGGATGAGCAAGCATAACATGTATTTTCATGGCATCTGTTCACAGAGAATAAGATGCGATGAATCAAATAACATGCGTGTCGGTGAAAGTGCATATTCTCAGCAAAATGTATTACAATTCCAAAAAATAAGCACTTGATGATCCTGCTGCTGACTGGCATGCTAGGAGGAGGGTACATCTCAACCTATGTACCTGTCATCAATGTCTATATTGCCAAGGTTCTAAACTGTGCTGAGCTAAACAAGACCTCAGGACTCATCACAATAGAAGAGTTGCCAAAGCTTTTGGAAAAATGCTTGGAAACATGGAGCATCACTAGTGAGGATGTTCCAGATGTTTGACGATAGCCATAGCTTCTCAACTTCTCCCATTCCAACTCCTGAGTTTCCAAGCATTGCCCCTTAATGGAGAGAAATAGACACGATCATCCACTTCTGTGCCCACCTGGACCGGAGAATGTGGGAGAACTGGATGGATCGGAAGATTGGCTGTTGGATTTTTTCACCAAAATCTTTGAAGGCGACATGAACTTCACAACTTGCGGGTGTTTTAATGATGATGATTTCAGGAAAGTAGTTGTGTACATCCAAGATATGAGTCGTCATGGTTGAGGTTCCATGACTTTACCAACTTGTTGGTGATCACATCATCTGATTATACATCCCATTTCTTTGAAGTGTCGCCTTTGTTTTTAAAAAACATCCATCTCACTGACTATTGAAACCTTGGCAAAACATCCAGATTTTTGGTGAACGGTGAAAGTGATGAAGAGATCAAGAAACCGAGTCATACAACTTCTCCATGGTCTCGTTGATGTCTTCGATGCAATATCTAAGCCTTGGTTCCGGGCACCACCCACCCCACCCATGGCAGATGGGTTAACACAGGAAGTCGCAGTGTTCCCAAGAGTGGTGCACCAATGTGACTGCGAAGACAAAAAATGAGTCCCAACAATTTGAGGGACATGCATAGATCAAGGATGATCTAATATATATATATATTGTTATATCATATGTATATTTACATTATATATATACAATCTTAGCCTGTGCTAGGCAACCAAGCCTTTAAGAAAGTGAAGCACACCCTTGCCACCACAACAAGTGTTCTTTGCCAAATGACTTGTGATAAGCATCGGTGGGAGGCAACTTGAGCTCCATGATCAAGCGATCAAGACCATTGATCACCAAGACCACCTGGTGGTGGTTGGTTCGCTTCTTTACCCACACTTGGGAAGACCATGTTAAGGAGAGCTTTGTAAGGAGTTTCAAGATTTTGACTAGAATCTGTTTCTGACACTTGAAACGATCTAATTCCAGATGGCATGCTCAATTTGGTACACAAACATGAAACAAGTCCAATGATGAAAGTTTTAAAGGTCATTGTCAATCAACAAATGCAAGGGCCAAAATCTGCAGCTAATCCCAAGGTTGAGACAAGCAATCACCAAATACACCAATGACATAGCTAATAGGTTCGAATAATAACGCATATTCGAACCTTTTGTCATTTCATGACAAATCCTTTTCCAAATAAAGGGTGTGTGCGTGTCCGTGCTTGTGTATGTGTATACATTCGATTTATAGCTATGTATAGGTCTACACTACGGGCTCGTGGACACCACACCCAGGTGACCTAGCGGGGAGCCCACCTTCAGCTTATCCTGAAGCGCATGCTTCATCATTCTCTCAATGTGCCTGCACACAGTGTGTGAATCAGGATTGTCTCAATAAAACTGGATGAGACACCAAGTCGCCAATGATATTCTAGTTGAATGAACATTCAAAACATAGCTTCAAAACAAACCTTCAACAAAATCTTGTAAGCTTTTGACCTGTTTGGTCGTTTGTTTTTCCAAATTTACTGCAATTTTTTTCCAGGCAAAAACCAAGGTACTGGGTGAGGCCGACCACGCAATCCACCAACAAAACCACACCATCCGACATCGCCAGGGCGGCAATGACCTCATCCTGGCGGATCGATGTGGGAGATTTCTTGGGGATTTCTACAGATTTTGATGCCCCCGATTTTTTGTTGAAACTGCGGCTCTAATATGAAATTCATTAGCTTCTTTAGGAGATGTTAAATAAATGACACGGTCTTGGTTGATCTTGCCACTGAACATAGGTTGATTTGTGGGTGCAACCGCAGCGAAGGAAAGCAGAACCAATTGGGATTCAATTCGATTGTATAATAGCTGCACAACCTTACACTACTATACATCACAATACCTTTGCACCATACTATATATCGAATAATTATATAACAATTTAGAGCGTACTATATGATACTATATGTATACAGTATACATGTTACATATGTATGTATATATATGGGTATACGTATATATCACTACAAATATTTCACTACGTACAAATATATCACTACAAAATATATACCTTTGCACCTACTACTTCAATAAAGAAACCGTCACAAATTTAACCCTCAACTCCATTGGAGTTCCCCAATGAGATTCGCACCTGGAAGTTGGCATGGCCTGGCGTGTCCTTGGTTGATGGACATCTATGACTTGGATCCAACCCAGGAATTCCAGTGGCAAACGTTGAAGGTTTAGTAGTTGGGATCCTTTACCAAAAATGTCATATTAATCTGGGTGGTGCCTGTTTACTGGGGAGGGGTTGGGGGGGGTAGATCCAATCTGGGGAGCAACATTGGAACATCCGCTTTGGATATTCGTCTTTCATGGTTTCAATTGAGAGATGAATTTAAGAACACATGTCGGATATCTGTGTTCAATAACATCTTATGTATGCCTGTGACAGAATCAAAAGCCAAGACACCATAGCGTGGAAGAGGTAGGACTTGTCCTGTTTCGTTTCCAGGTGGCTTCAAATGGAACCTTCAATAATCCAATCACATGATCTACTCCTTATATTGGGGATGGTCATCCCACCTTTAATAGGGAATCCTTATAATGGGTATGTAAACCCCTACTATTGAGTTGATGACTCTGGAAATAATGGGGGAGTTTGGACCCCACCAAATCTAGGCATACGAGTAATCTCCGGATATGAAAACCACCAGGTCAACTCACCAGCACTTCAACCTGTTTCCGATGGCAGCAAAGCTCGGAATGACATGTTTTTTTGCCAAAAGCAATAGAGTATTCTCAGTGTCATATCTACTGATCTACGATCACGATATAAAATATATACCTGAATTTAGGTCCATGGTATCCCACAAGTTCCCTATCGCAAAAATCCAACATCTAATCCAAACAGTCCAAACCACCAGTCACCCAACCTATACATCTACATCCAAATCCCACCAAATGGAGCCTTGGAATCCTGTAGTACCAAGCTCATGGAGGAAGCTTTCACAGTGATACCACGGTCTTGTTCATCCTGTCTGGAATCCGTATAACCTCAGTCCGTTTTGTCCATCAATCTCCCAGATGATCCGCGATTCTGGATGAAATTGGCAATGGAAATTGGAGTCACTGAGTGATTTCTAAATAAACACAACGTTGAAGTGAAAACACGCATTAAGCAAAATATTTGCATCATACATCTGAAGGCCGTCTTAATAGCCTTTCGGTCACATGGTTGGTTTACACAACTGATGTTTCCATGATCTGACAAACATATTTATATAACCAAAAGCTTTCGTTTGGTACCCTGTCCGACTCCATATATCTCCACGATATCTGAGTGTTTCATCGTCTGTATCAATCTGTCACTGGTGAAAATCCTTGAAATAGTATGAAAACTTCAATCACAGTTATCCTGTATCCTGCAGTAACATCCAACATGAACATAGACATACATAGACATTACTGCACATGAAAATCAATCAAAATCAAATCCATCCAAACCCAACAAAACCATGTCCTTTCTTGTCCTCCATTTTACGGTAACTCGTGTTTGGCTATCCCTTTTCCGAACCCACCCACCGTTTTTCCTGTTCCTTTCTCCCAACCCCCAAAACCTAACAACCTTCCGGAACGGCAAGAGACGGATCTCCTTGCCCACCTTCCAATCCTTCTCATGGGTGTTCAACACCAACAAATCCATGAAGGTGGTCTTTCCATGATGCATTGCACCCAAAAAGCTGATGTTACCTCAGGCCCAAGCTTCTTCAACAAAAGGTAAGCTCTTAGGTGTTTGTGGGAACAAACATTAAGGTCGGAGACTCCCTTTCATGGGGCGTAAAAGCCATATTTTGTTGAGGGTCAAATGGAACTCTTGGGATGATCCATGAGTGGACTAAACACTATCAACAAAACGTCCACATGAATCATTGACCCTTTACAAGTAATAGGAGCTTCTTACAGCACCAAGCCCTCCAACCGGTAATCATATCATGGGATAAGGCGGATGAGGATATCATGGGTAAATCGATCCATATTCAATCATTTTCACCACACCACACCTGTGGCCCCCCCTCAAGATGCGTCAAAGCTACGCACGAGATTTGGCTTGTCCATCATGGCAGCCAAAAAGTTAAAGTCAAAGGTGGTGTCGGGCATCTTTTTCTCTAACAAATCCTCAATGGATTTGTGCCAGATCTGATCGTGTGTGTGTGTTTGTTCTGAAAATTAGCTGCGCCATGTATTTCCAATTTGGGTCCACCAAATGGATACAGTATTTGGAAACAAGATGCTAGAGCTTTTGTTTAATAAACATATCAAAAGTTTGGCCACCAAAATGGATGGAGTCATACACTTCAACATCATGTCTGGATGTGTGAGAAAACTCGCTGCAACACACTTGCGGACTATCGCCATAGCTCTCAAGCTAGTTCGATTCATCATTCATCCAATTATATACAACTCAAAATTAAGGCACCAAAGGTACTACTGATTTGATGATGTTTCGTGCTTCCATTGAGGAAATTATATTTTGGAACAATTTTGAGCCACATAATGACAAAACATGCCAGTATACCCTCCCTGAACTAGCAGTTCGCCTCTAAAAATAGGCCTTCCCAAAAGGAAAGTAGTCTCCCAGCCACCATTTCTCCAGGGTCTTTGTTGGTTTCAGGCAGGGTATCCATTTACTCATGTACCCATCCACGAATCTCCAATATCATCTCGCCCCACCTATACAACAATCCTTGTCCAACCAATTAACATCCCCCAACGAGAAATCCAACCAAATTCAAAAATAAATCCAACTGCAAAAAATTCCCCGACGAAAAAATCAGACCCAAATTCAAAAAAAAAACAAGTGGAAAAAATCAGATCCAGGTGATTCAAAGTGACCTTTTGATCCCCAAACGTTGGAGGTCACTTAACCCCTCAAAAGGGTCACTTAATAACTTAACAATCCCAAAAAGGTCACGACTTGAATCACCAGGATCTCAATCTCCGGTAAAGCTTCAAAGTTTTTCGACTGCACCGGTGTAATGATGGGCTCTGTCAATGGCTGCGTATCTTCCATCTGCACTAACGCCTCGGCGTCGCCATAGACCTCCTCGGCATCAGGGTAATACCTCGGTGTCACACTGGGAGGAGAAAAGATGGATGAAGATCTTGTGGATATTGATTTACATAATGTATAATAATGGTCTATTGTAATCATCATATATCATCTTTGTCATCATGAGTGTGTCTTATTTATCATTATGAGTCATTATGATTGTGCTTCATCATCATTATGTCAACATATTCTTAAATCATCATGCATATGTTCGCCTTTTCTATCCCAAAGCAACTGCAGTCAAAGGTGCTTCTTGTCCTCGTGAAGGATGATTGACCTAACGAGCACAGCTGCCCTGGAGCTTTGGAATCTCATTTTTTTCTAGGCCAAATCACTCCGGCTTCCAAGAACAAATCATCTTCAAAGGGTGTAGCAAACATAGGGTTTTGGTAACATCATCTGCTGAAAGTACGTGAATTTCCAATCATTTCATATCATGTCCGTATACTTGATGGGAGTATGATGGTGTTTCAGCTTCCTGAAAACCAAAGGTGTTTCCGAAACCCACGCCTATCGCCGGTGGCTTCGGCACCCTCCATGGGAACGTCGCCTGGGAGAAACAGTGGGGTTTTCCACCGGAAAAACCCCCCTTTTCAAAGCAAGCCAGGGATGTATACAATCCTGTAAATAATGGGATATTTACCATATCAACTGGTGCAGGATTTCTTCCATCAACAGTATTTCCACCCAAAATTCTTATTTTATTTACTTTAATAAATCCCCATCCTAACCATCCATCTCCTCAGCTGGAACAGTCATCTCACCAAAAAAAACAAAATCGCTAAAAAATCGCTGGCCTCCGTCGTCATCACCCTTGGCGTGTTCGTCATCTCCACCTTCTAAGAGATCTTCGTCATCATCGTCCTCCTCGTCATCCACATCAGGGCCTCAAGATTTTTTCACCGAAAGATGCTGGATCTGAATATGGTATTCTCTATAACAGGGGCCCAGGGGATCAAAATATATATGTAGATATGTAGATATATGATACTGATACCATATCAGTGTGACCTTCAGTTGTGTTACTTTCCAACATAAATTGACTTTGTACATATTTATAGACTATATCTAATAAGTTTCATAAGGTAGGGCCGGTAGGGTGCCTCAAATTCAAAGCTTGTGAAGGGATCCTTGGATCCTGATTCTCGCTGTTCCTGCCCTCACTTTTTTGGGAGCCTTGATAGTTTCCAAACTCGTCGTACAAGCTGTCCTGTCGCAGCTCGCTACCCAGGCTGCCGTGCTGCCCCTACCGAAAAAGAACCTGTTGCTGATCAGTAATGTGTCTTCAACAGAAGGCACATACAGGATACAGGGATATAGGTTTCCTATCGCCCTTTCATTTCAAAATGTCCAGTAGAATTTGAATATATGTTGAGGTACTAGCTCCAATCTATATCAACTTCATTCCACCTTGCTCCCAGAATCAGTCCTCCATGACTGAGGACGAGTTCCTCTAAAACTGGCCCCCTCTTTGAGCCACAAATCTCCACAGTGCTCCAACCTACAGCAACCATCTTCTAATATCCAAGAGTTTCGTGGTGATGCCGATATCATCGATCCACTTCTGAATTCTGCATGAAACTCAAGCCATCTGAAATTTCTTTCAACCAAACATACTTGAAATCATCACCACTGTTACGAAAGGAATCAATATAAACTAATTAGATGTTGAGCACAAAGGTGGAAACCAGCACACATCCGTAGTCTAATATTTGCATGCAAGATCCCCTATCGGATACACATGCAAAGCTTTGATGTTCCGGTTGCAACTTGTTCAACTTATATCGTAGGTGTATGATCTTACCTGTCTCACCCCGCATCTTTTTCACGGCGACGGCGGGTAGGCGCTGAGCTTCTTCACTCGTCCCATCTCCACCGAGGGTCTTAGTGGGTCCGAAGTGAAGAGATGATCATGTCATCCACCGAGAGGGATGTTATCTTATAGCTAATGAGTGAATATGTCAAAAATAGAGTCATGGGGGGTATGATCATTTTTGACTGTTGATATAGAAGGAAGGGTTTATTACCATGTCAAATGTGTTTGTGACAATGGGGACCTAAGCCGCCAGATCAATAAAATCAAATCACCACAGCTGTGACAACTTGACAACGACTATACTCATATATCTTTCACAGTTGGTTGCAGCCCTGTTTATTAAATAGAATCCCCGGATCCAACGTGCACAGCCATGAGGCAAACGAGCTCGGAGGAAGGATTCCAACCTCAAGGTTCGAATCTCAAGAGGCAGTTGGAAGCTGGAAACAAATTTCTGCCAAAAACACAAGAAAAACTCATGAAAATTTCGGCCATCTCAAAATGGAAATGTCATTGTTTCCAACTAGTGTGATTTTTTCGGTGGCTATGTTGGTTTCATGAATCTCTTGTTGTTCTTAGTACTTCGTTGGCATTTTTGGTGGCTAATTGCTGCAAGTTGCAATCGCTGTACCCCCCCCTTTTTTGTTCTGTTAACTCTTCTCTGCAAGGATATTGTTTGGTGCATCTGCACGGGCATCTGACTAGCCAACTCCGGAACCAGCACCCAAAGCCGGGATCACCAAGCATCTCAAAATGTCCTATGCTATATATCATAACATCCATACATATACATGTATATATTGATATCAAATATTTATCCTATACATTCCTATACCTTTCCGTCTCTCCCGTGACTTTCCAATCTCAATGGTCCATCACCCCACCAACAAACATAGAACCCTGAGTCCACCAAACCCACGCTGGCTATTGATCAAATCATCCTCCAACATTGGGATCAATGGTTAAAAGTGAGAAGGCACCAGGTGCAATCCACTATACAAATGTAATGTAAGTGACACATCTATACACAAATTACGCAAATTCTCCAGGTTTCCCCCATCGAGTTTTGGAACAAATTGGCACGTCCTTCTCCTTCTGCAACATCGCCACCCGTTGCCGCAACTCTTTGTTCCCTCGAAGTACCTGGCAAGGCGTAAACGATGTGGAAATTCCAGTAGTGAGAGATGGTCAAATGAAGTTGTGAGTAAATGGATGCCTCAAATTCATTTAAATAGTATAAATATATAACATACCCATGAATACTTCAACTACACCAAAAGATAGGAAACCACTGTATTACATGTACTACTCTATCCTAGATGTATTTGATAGTACCTGCCAAAAAACAAATATCTTCGAATCCTAGATATATGGGATGACCTGTGAATATTTTTTTCTGAAGATCCCTATCATATTGCCATCTCCAAAAAAAAACAACATCTCCAAGGCAACAATCTATTAAATCGTTGCCATTGTGCGATTGATCCTAGCGAGTTGTAGCTTTGTCCGATGTGTGCGATTAGCTGACAAACGACCGAACTTGACCGGGCAACTGCTAGCATACCTCTGATGTGCAGAGCTTGCGAGTGAGTTTTCATTTATAATATCAAAAACATATATCATATAATATATATATATATAATACTATATCATGGACTACAATACATGCATATTGACATTACGATTTACGGATGTACAGTATATACACCAAAAAAACAACCAGCAAATACCACTCTGAGAGTCTTCAAAAAAAATATGGAAAAACAATGACGAGTCGTTTCGCCGCCGAGCCTCTTGAATCTGGACTTCTGCCAGCGTGGGTCCTGTCACAGAAAGGAACGTAGTCCTGAAAAAGCATCATTTTTTTGTTTCTGGAGCTTACACATATCATTTTTTGGGGAAGTTTTTTTGTGAGTAATGTTCATATCATGTATTCTTATATAATCAATTTGTCTCTATATAATATACAATATCCCAGTAATGACTCATGACCCTTCTGGCACATCCTTGCTCAGCAGGTGGCGCCACCTGGCTTTGACCAACTGTGGTTGTCTTGAAGCACTTGGCAACAATTGCAAACCCTTCTAACATGGGCTTTAGTTCAACCGATTTGTTGCATGGTTTCTTCAGCTTGGAAACCACGAATCTCTAGGGGGAGAAGAGGAAAAAAAAAGCACCTCTGAGGGATTCTTTTGCATCTCTTCGGCTAATCTCAACCTCAACAAGATCCACATCATGTAAAGGAATCATGAGGCTTCACTTGATGCCAGTTATGAGATTAGTGGGTGTTTCTTTTTGAGCATATCAGTGGTTTTTGAAAGATCTTGAAATCAGGAGCGTCTAGTCTATATTAATATGTGGATTGAATGTTTTGGACAAATTGTCTATACCCTTGCTTCTTCTCCATCAATTTTCTCAGCATTGATAGATGGCTGGCTGCCCAGGCATCAAGGACTGCGAACGCCGCCATTCAACCTAAGGCAACAGCTCTCCCACTAAAAACAAACAATGGTTAGGCTCCATGGTCAACCATTATCATTCAGCATCACCAATCACACAAGAATTAGATTCCCATGCTTCTAAACTTCCTATAATTTCATATCATGTCCTTGCATCACCGCTTTGGAATATTTCTCCTCAACTTTCCAAGCACTGCAACCCTGGGATCCCTTTCCAAGTGTCCAGGTGTCCCACCTGCTGTCTGTTCAACAACTGGTTCTCTGTTTTCAAGGTCGTAACCTTCACGTGTCAGCCACAAGTCGAGTGGTGACGGTGCATCAAGATATGCTGTGAGGCAAACATTGATCATCCAGGTCATGCAAGCCTCTGCACCAAGATCTGCTATCTCACTTAGGCCTTGTCCTGTGAGAATGTCAGAATGACGGGAATTCAGCAAAGGTGCCGATTCATGCATGCTATTTCCAGGGTGGTTGCGAGGCTTTGGGAGGATGCTAGCTCCTCCGTTGAAAGGCGAAGACTCATTCCATGACTCCCAACAAGTGCTATACAGCTCACAGAAATGTTCATGAAGTGGGATCCAGGAGAGATACTTATCATTTTGAATCACATAAAAATGTGTGGCAATTCTTCACTGAGCAAAAAGTTGAAAACTCCGACAAACAAAATCACATAAAATCACGGTCCGGCCTTCCAATTCCCGTTCTTGTTGCACCTTGCAATGCGATTTTTGGTGGCCCCGATTGAGACCATTTGAATTTGCATTTTGCCTAAGTTTGAACTATAACTACGTATAACTATAACTATAACTATAACTATCAAAAATACAACTCAGTAAGTTGTACACACATGTACAATGGATGACAATGGTGCAACATAAAACTCATTCAAGTACAGACGCTTCCAAGAAATCCGTAAAATTATGATAACCCCTGCACCTGAATGCTACGTTGCCACAGTTGTCGTTGCGTTTCTTCCAAAGTTTCCATGGTCTTTGCAAGCCTCAAGATGCTATTGGTTTCAGGGTACACGCCTGTCCAGCTATTGAAAAACTGAAATCCAACTCCGAAACTTGAACACTTGGTTCAAAAAAATACCAGTTCATCCACAAAATATCCACCACTTTATCTCAACACAATTGACATGAAATCAATGAAAACTTCACAAAGTTCCAAGGGCAAAGGAGAAAAAAAAAACACGAAAACATGCAGTACGAGTACCACATATTTCCCACTCACAGTTTCACCAAGGCCCCAGACTCTTTGGCTTTTTGCCAGGCCTCCCGCAGGACACAAAAAGTAGGACCGCTGGGACCGCAACTTTGAATGTGGGAAATGTATAAAACATGTTTGGAAATGAAATGAAGATTAACCAAAGTAGATGAGTTGTTTCTGAGATCCTTGGATGATGGATGTATAAATGTTCTATTCTATTATATTGCGAGGTTTTGTGATACCAAACATACCATTTGGTGGACAGATTCGCTGATTGGACCTACAGATGCTCTCAGAGATGACAAGGCTGACCTCCTGTTGTTCCTGGTCTTCTTGCAACTCAGCAACAACTGATTCCTTCCTTGGTGAAAAATATGTTCGGGTCAAAGAGAACACCGAGAATCCAGCATGTTTGGGTCCTAGTATTTTTTGGATGCAATTGCATATGTTGCAATAATTTCTGCCGTTCCCTTGAGGGTTCCAAACACATCTACAACTCCAGGTGCGGCATGTGTTTCTCCAAACTTCAAGGCTAATCAGGGAGACTTCCTACTTGCTACAAGCGCCCATGATCGAAGGGGATTCTGGGTGTCCACACTCCAACTCCAAAGTTTCCAGCACTTGGGACAAGTTGGCCGTTGAAAGCCTAGAGTTCTGTCAGGGCAGTGCTTTGGCAGTGTTTCCAAATCCATACATATATATATATATACAGGCATGAGGCAAACTTGATCATGCAATATCTGGGTTTCGGCTCTAGTCCTACCAGGGGTGATATGTTGTTTTCTAAACAGAGCAGAGGTGTGATTGGGAATCATTGTGCCGACTTAGCTCGTCCACTGTGACTTGCTTAAGAGACCATGGACTCGCTTGGGGGTGTGTGCTGCACTGCTGCTGGCCGTGCATGCTTCACTCACAAAGTTGTCCGCAGTGTATTATGCAGTATCTTTGGACAATTTCCGTACAGCCGCACATGTCAAGGCAGCAATTACCATAGATGCAGCCCAATGAACCGTGAAATAACTGCAAACACAACAACATGTATGTAAATATATAATGATAATCAAATATATTATAATTATATACATATTATATACCATTCCGCGTATCATTCTATTTATGTTTTTTACGATCATAGTATCTTATTATGATCTATGTTGCCACCTCCAAGACGGCCACAGACCTGAACCATTTGTTTGACAATGAGACCTTCATTTCCTTGGCACCCCAGCATGGGAATGTGAGCTCGTAGTGCTTGAAGAACCACCTGAGATGAAAACAGTCTTCCAATTTTGGGAATTGCAA
This sequence comes from Breviolum minutum Mf 1.05b.01, assembly GCA_000507305.1. Classification (NCBI taxonomy): domain Eukaryota; class Dinophyceae; order Suessiales; family Symbiodiniaceae; genus Breviolum; species Breviolum minutum. The sequence continues at coordinate 262,232 of DF239053.1, forward strand.
CCTGCACACGCGATATTTTTGAACACAACGGAGACCATCATCCCTACCAGCAGCACCAAAAAAACACACACAGGCAAGACACCACAACATATGTACCACAAAAAGGACATAAGTCCAAACCAAAGTACTCTCTACTCCGGGCCCTACTCCAAGTTTTATGGACCTCTGAAAAACCATGAAAAACCGCAACTCTTCAGGCCTCTTCAGCCGGCTCACAGTCCATTGCTTTACCTCGGGTGGCTTGACGTTCGTTTGGGGTTGGTATTCCATGCTAGGATGCAACATATCAGCTTCATCGTCTGTCTCAACCAATGTGTGTATAATATATATATATACATTGTATTATAATAGAACATGTACAATTAGTATCTAGTTATTAACAGAAGTCCAAACAAATGTTTATCCCCAATCAACCCATGCATGACTTGGAATCACCCCCCAACCCATTGGGCCCTATGCTTCTGGTCAAATCATAGAGTATCAATTCCTAAACCTATAGGAAGGCCATGTTGACTTGAATAGAAGGATTCCCTTACTGCACAAACCAATTTGGGTGTTTTACTGTACTTTTTCCTCTTCAGAGGTGGTGATATAACAACTAAACCAAATCTTCTGAGGCATTGATCCCAAACCACCCGAAGTACAGGGGTCATTACATGACACCAACCAAAAACCAATGCACTCTTCCATCTTCATGGTAAATCCCTCAAAATTACCAGCAACATTTGTCATCAAGTTTGATCCCCCCCAAAAAAGGGTCCCATTAAAAAATGCAGGTTAATGAAGGTCCCCTCCTGACCACCGACATCATCGCTCCAGGTACGCTGAAGCTGAAGATCTGCGATGCTTTGCCGCAGGGCATTGAGCTCCTACGATCTCGAAATCAAGCGGCTGTTTGTTGGGAAGCTTTAAACAAAAAAAAGGGGAAACACCAAGATCAAAAGTAAAACGAATCTGGAAATAGCACAATTTCTCAAATTTGTTTGACTCATGTTTGACCTCATGTTGAATGTCAGTTCAAAAAGAGCCACACCATGTGGTTTTGGCGGCATAAAATTTCATGTCACTTGGCAGTATAAATTTCCATCCAAATTTCCGTTTAAAACTCACCTCGTGGGTGGCTTGCTCACTTTGTCGCTGCCACCTTGCGACGCATCCCCACCGGGGGTATATAGATCATAGATCCATGTATGCAGCAGATGGGATGATTCATACATCCCGAGTTTTGACAACATGTGAAGCGACTAGAAGTCATCAGAGATCTTCAAGGACGTCGCAAGACTCTGACTGATATAAAATGCCAGAGAACGGGCATTAGGACTCTGATGATTAAAATCTGCAGTCATGATTCTCTGACCAATGACAGAGTAGGTTCAAGAAAAAAAGGGGCGAGACAAACACTGAACACAGCACATCTACTCAACAACATGAACAAACTACAAAGTTGATCTGATATGATCTGATCCCCCATCCGATTTTCTCACTCCCGCAGGCATTGCTACATGGAGAGGCTTCAGGTATACTTCTGAGAGGCTCAAGGTATACTTCAAACAGATCGTTCCCAAGGTGTGTGGAACAAAACGGCTTCAGGTCATGCATCGGCTTCAGGCTCTGATTCTGGAAGCCTTTTAATGGCCTCCAGCATTCAGGCCACTGCAGGACTTCATTGATGGGCGGCAGCTTTTCTTCACGCAACCAGTGCAGGCAGCACCCTTGTCGTTGCTGATGCATTGGTTGATGCACTTGTCACGAGAGCACTCTACCAAGTGAGCCATACAGGAGGCACAGCCATTAGAGTAACCCTTACCGGTCATGCAGCTCTTTGTGCAAGGGAAGCCTGCAGCACAGGAGCGGCCACATTGGTTCAATGCACCGTCAAATGCCTTCCTTCCACCATGCTTCCACACACCGAGGTCCTTTTGGTTGGTGCATGCACCACCTTCACTACTGATCTCCTCATCTTCGTCCTCTTCCATCAAAGCATCATGGTAGTTCACCTCTTTCATGCCACGCAGCTGATTCAGTTCCAGGCTGCAATCGGACCCACCTGCTGCACATGAATCATCCACCTCCAGTGCCTCCAAAGTGGATTCCACATCTGCAACAACCAATCCCAGGAATCCAAGGGCAAGAAAGCTCAGCAACTTCAGCGCCATAGCAGAAAGGGAAATGTCGAGCACGGTTAACGCGAGCACGATCACTTGAGAAGACACTCTGTTTTCAAAAAAACAGCAATGAAATCAAATCAACATTGCTTGGTGGATCCGTTTACTTGCATAACATGCATACAATAGGGAAAATCCATGCACACTTCACCAAATTGAAACTGAAACATCGCTGGACTTTTCATCATGAACCCATCAGGGCCATGAAACATTCACTCAGCTTCAATTGTCTCTGTTGGTTGCATTCAACATCTCCTGGGGTCCGTTTTGTTTCAACGGATCTGCATGTACCAATCTCTGATACTATGAACAAATCATGGCCAATCTGCAGGCCTTTTACCTGACCTATTTCATGACAGCACCCAGGCTGTACCAACGTGACTGGTCCAGGTTTTTGTTGCAGGTGTGTCTCAAAAATTCGGGTCGGACCTCCAAATAAAAACAAAACAAAGTTGGAAATGGATAAGTTAAGTCGAGTTTTCCAAAAACTAAATTGGATCTTTCTTGGCCTGCCTCTTTCGAGATACACCCTGGCCAGTCGAAAGGGCCTTCCCCGAGGCATAGGCCGTGCATGTGACGGTTCAGGTCTGCCAGCCACTGGCATTTCGCAGCACCAAGCGCATCTTCTCGGCCGCGAAAATCATGCACAACATCAGCACAGGATCTGAATCTTCCTGTTTTTACAAGGTGAAATGGCTGAGTGTCGTTTTGGGTGGAGTGGTAGTACTGGTAAATTGGTTTTTGTAAATTGGCATCTGGCTTTCATGGTGGTTAAGATCTATCTAATTATATAAATGTGGTTTGGTTGAGAGTACTCATTACACCACTTGTTTAGTTGTTTAGCTACTTGGTGCTTCAGGCCATTTTAGGTGGATTTCTAATATGATTGTACCTTTCAGATCCTTTCACAAGAGTTTGCCAGAAGAGTCAACAAGCCAAAAAACGACCAACTGACCACTGGCTGATACCAACCACCACGAAAAAAACACACAACTTGATTTCCGACTTGTTACGTTTGAACCCTTTTTGTTACAAGACATGAGTCAACTACAAAAAAAAACTCTTCCCAGGGATCAGTTAAAAATTCTCTGCTTTTGAAATCATGACCGGAAAAGAGCTTTTCTTTTCCCGCCCACGTGCAAATCTATGATCTAAATCATGAGTTGATAGGCTTTACTCCAAAATGACAGTGTCTATAAGATACTTATAGTTCTAAGCACTTGAGAAATGGACCATGGATGACTCATTACCCGAGTTGTCTGCCTCCACCTCCATGATCTTCTCAGAAGGCGTGTTCATTGTCTCCACCTGACAGGCCTTATTTCCAAAGGAATCCAAGATTCGCATTCCTTAGGTGGCGCAATCCATGAGAAGACCTGGTGTTTCAGACATTTTTGGTGGTGTTTACATTCATGATTTGGAAGGTCAAAAGGGAACCCCCAGTTAGTATAGTTTATATCAAGTCAGATATGCTTATGTTTCAGCCAAAATCCGGTCCCGTTCCACCCGGTCCAAATCTGTCCCCCAGGCACTCCGATCTTCCAGTGTTCCCTCCAAGCGGAAGATGGCGCTGCCGGTCGTCGCATCCTTCACCACGAAGCGCTGGCGCCAAAATGAGATTTGATCAGGCAAGAGCATGCCAGCTCCTCCTGCCCATGGAAAGTTGTCCCAATCGTCATAGAGTTGTCTAGTGGAACTATGACCGCTTTTGGGTCAGGGATGACGCAAAAATCCAGGTTGAATGGGATGCCAGTTTCCTCATTCCTCATCCAAAATGATGGTGATCCTTTTGATTTTACCATGGACATCGACGTCGATGGGACAAAATTTGACAAATTTCAAATACTACATGGCAATTCTCGAGTTTTCACCAGCTACACGTGCTTCGTCTGGCAATTTAGTTAGAGTCGATACACCACAGTGACAGTTATGTATCCAAATAGATACAGTAGTAGGTTTTCATCTGCTACGGCCAGGGTTTTACGCAAAAAAAAAAGGCTTCGAATTTCATCGAATCCAAGCGTCCAAAAATGCTGTCTTTGGAGACCTCAGCGAAGACCTCATCCTTCTCATTGCAGATTTCGGGAGATTTCCATTCCTCGGCGACACCACGGCGAAGCTGCGAAGCCAGGGCAGCCAGGGTTCCGAATGAAATTCCAGGAACTGTTGAGAGGGACCCAAAAAATGTAGCTTCATAGAATCCTACATACCATATATTTATCTATAATATATGTATATAAATATATATATATACATTATATATATATATACATTATACATATATATACTGTAATAAATATGTGTATATATATATCTATAAATGAGTTAGAAAAAATTGCCTCTACAGACCAACCAATATCTTTTAGATGCACTGTGTCACATGAACATGTACTCAACAGGAAAAGGCAAATCAGCGAACAAACCTCCCAAATCAACTCTAGTATAAACATGTTATTGACATCATTGATAGGATGTACTGTGGTATTGACATACTGCATATTGAGGTGCATCGTAGATTCAAACTGTGAAAGATTGTGAAGAAAATGCATTGTGAAGACTAATGTAAAGTTGAAGAATGTTGCGCATTTCATACTCAATATCCTTCAATGCTCAACAAGCTTCAGTTGTATGCAGCAATTCCGTCTTCACGCTGGCCAACAATCTGCCATGACAAAGAGACATCCATGGCGCACTGCTCAAAACAATATATATATATATCATAATATCAATCTCTAGACAGAACATCCTTCTCCAAACAACGGTCAACATGGTCAACCGCAACCCAAGGGTGGCCTGTCAGAATTGTCCCAAAGTGTAATTCCATACTCTTCAAATTCGTTGACTCCTCAGGTAAATCCGCTTCAAAGCTCACCCAACAATCAACAGCAACTTGGTTCCTACTGTTGATAGCTGATATCTTGCAAGTCATACTTCCGTCATTAGGTCCCAGGTGGTGTAGCATGTCAGGTGGATCTATGCTAAATTCGTACAAGTTGCGACAAGAATCAACAGCTGACTGTGGATTTCCAGAATGTTGACATGAATCCATGCACTCCAATAGTCAGGTGAATCTTCAATCATGCCCCAACTCACACATCCAGAAACCCCCGGAATTTGTTGCCACAGTGGTTTTTGATGGTTTTTGTTTACACCATCCATCCCTTAAAAAACAACTCCTGCCATGACAAAAGACACCAGAAAGAAAAACAGCCCAAGGTTCTGATCCGTACGAAGGTGTCCTCCTTCTGGCGGATCGTCAAGATGAAGCGCTGCCGTTCCTCAGAAATTCCAAGGCAACGGTATCGAGGGAACTGTTCTGCCTTTTGGTTGCTGAAATTCTCGGGTTTTTTGGGCAAGGACTTTGTAACGACTATGATGTAAGGGCTGGCATTGCTGATTGATTGTCAGTCATTAAGATTGCCTGACCCTATATACTTGACCCAGATATATACTACATTATGTTACTTTACTATACCGACATGCACTTGCACTCAGTACTTTTTCGTGCTTTCAACATAGGGTATCAGCTACAGGGAAAATAGGTTTCAACCGTCAACATCAGTTGTTTAGAAAAAAAATGAAAAACATTGCACTTTCCAAAGACATCTCCAGACTTTGCTTCAGTTCTAATCATCCCCACAGTTTTCAAGAATGCAATGTGATTCATCCATCTCAACCAATCTCTGCAAAACCTCAGAACAAAGGCACAAACACACACCGCTAGCGGAACGAAATAAAGAAGCCCCCCCCAATCTCCCAATACCCCTCCAACCCCCCAAAAAAAAGGTCATGAATTAAAAACCCCACCAACCATTCAACATCAGTTTACCCAACCATTATCTTCAAATTCCCAGTTTCTCCCAACAGTTGCTGTGACATTTCCCAATGTAACAGTCGCTTCTCACGAGGCAACTGCGTCAATTTGGGTCGCCAGAAGCGCGAAGCACTTCGGGAGCTGGAACCCGTTTCGAAGTCACGGAAGCCCTGAGAGGTCCAAGCTTTGCGTTTCAGCAGATGCATCGGGGAAATTCTTGGTGAAATACAACAAAACATCGGGATATTGTGGGAAAAAATATCATGTTCTCAATACTTGAGTTGCAACTACGAGAATTTGAGAATTTGGAGATTCCCAAATTGATACGCAAAATGGTACCTATAGATCTATTTTGTTGAGCCATCAAATAGAATCTATACGACATACAATGATGATACATCATTTTGTAATTCAATCATCAACAATTGGTGTTTTGCCTGTCGAAAAACACTCGAAGGAAGAAATAAAAACCACCACCTTCAAGGTTAGATCATCACAAACACAAACCATCACCTACAGTACTCACATTTCTCTCGTTACATATCACTTCCCAACAATTTTTTTGAGCCTGAATTAAAAACCTGGGTGATTGGCAGTGGTGATGTTTTGTATATTTCACCAACCTTCAATGACTTGAAACAATGGCAAATGGCAGATTTCCTAAACCACCTGGCAGACAGTCCTTACGCCACTAGAACTCTTGCAAAATATCCAGTACACACCCAAAAATACGAGGAAAATCACTCCAAACAAAACAATAAACGCTTCAAAAATGACAGTTTTTCACGGAAAATCCTTTCAACCAAGCATCATATATCATAATATATTTGTTATACATATATATATATATATACGTATTATAAAGCATCTTTCTTTTTTGGACTCCCATTTTTTTCCCAAATCTTTCGCTTCGCCTGACTTCGACGTGGGGGTCGAAACTCGGGCCGTGAAATCTCCTCACGTGGCTCAGCCTTTGGCTCGGATCGTTCAGCGCGGGTCTCCTGCCAACATCACGGGGAAAAACCAAGGGATTTCCATGAAAGTTACAACACTAACATGTTCCGATTCCCTGAAAAATGATGGTTGGAGTTACTAGTAATTAGTTTAGTTTTTGGGATCCGACCCTATTTTCAGGGGTGAACTGCTAGTTTCAGGGAGTGTAGTTAAAAACGGAGGATTCCCTTCACAAAATGTTGATAAATTTTGAATATTTTTGAATACTGTAGATTATCTTACCCACTGTGTCATTACAAGAGTTTGGTAACCCGACAGTTTTAGTCATTCTAGTTTTACACAATGAGATTCAAATATACTTTATAATACATATCTCATATAGTTGAGATGTGTGAAAATCATCATCATGGTGTTGATATGTGATGGTATTATATAATATATACGTATAGATGTAATATGTCAAGATGTGCTACTGATTGTGGACCTAAAGCTGGAAGGTCCACCATCACCTGTTGCAGCGAAACTTCCACTTGCTCCAAGGTTTGACTGAGGAAGCAAAATACCAAACAAACGCAGCCTTGTCTGTCACCTGAAAAACCACTCGATTCCAAAAACCTACAAGAATCTGAATCATAGTACTAAAATATGTACTAAAATGTACTAAATTGTTACTGTTTCTCTTAGGCAGCAGTTCACATCACAATATCCCAAATTGAATTTCTTCCTATCCATCGGAACCTCCCTTTCGGCGGTGCATCTTTTCAGCCTCCTTTCGCTCTGTTTCACGGAGGTGTGCAGCTGCGCTGATGCAGAGTGCCAACATGATGAGGATTAACGTGCCAACCACCAGCACCTCTCCGTGCTCCGGTTTGGCTCCCCAAAACATGGGAAGTTGAAACCAAATCCGGAGGTTTTTTTGGAGATTGGGAGAAAAGGGCGGGAACAACATCGGTATATATAGTACAATCATCTACAATCTATAAATCATAAGATGTACTTTACTAATATCATACACACACCCACAAAATACCACAATCAATCATAATCATTGAATGCTTCTATCATCTTATTAGCTTCGAGACGACATCATGCTGCCCAAAGACATCCATGGCAGGACTCCCTGAACGAGCCGACTGAAGCAGCTGCAGCAAATTTTTTCTCATGGATGTCGAGTCAACATTCACAGCCTGAGTGACCTGCCCATCGGTTTCAGCGGAGTTTTTTGGAAAAACCTCGTTGTACAAAAAAAACAAAAGAAACCTCATGAATCCTCAAAAGATCAGAAAATATCAGATTTAAAAAAAAAACTTTGGAGAATCCAGATTCGTGCATATTTTTTCCCCTATTATTTGCAACTCACCAACCACACTGTCAGCTACATGACCACCACTTGCAACTTCAACGGTGAAAACAATGCTGGAAGAATCACAAGGAATACACCTTCGGAGCACTCAAAGATTGAGAATCATACAAAAAACTGACCAAACATACCCAACAAACTTCACTCAAAATGATCAAGCGCAGTTTATCTGAGTTTTCAATGGCTTCAGGATTTTTTAGGACGCAAAGAACCTCGTATAGGGTATGGTGTTGCACCATCGCATGGCTACTCACGTGTGAAGGCTGGTCACAAACGTCGGAGGTCATTGTTTCCTGGGCACTGCTGGGTGCTACTGGACCACACTAATGACTCTGTATATGACCACGTGGAACTATCAGCATACCAACATCTGCCAACAGTGAACACTAATCAAAATTGTCCTTACAAAATCTCAATCATTGGGGAAGCATCTACATCATCATCATCATCATCATCATCATCATCATCATCATCAGCAGCACCATCATCATCATCATCATCATCATCATCATGATCATCATCATCATCATCATCACCATCATCATCACCATCATCTTCATCATCATCAACCTAAGCCCATCATCCACCACTGTCATCATTGATTTCTATTGTTTTCTCCCATTCGGTGCCAAGTTTCACTCCCTTTGAAACCTCGGTCTAGAAAACCATCGCGGCCCACGAGGCGCGCGAAATAACGCGCCCGGCGGCGGCGGAAAGACTGGGAGCCGCAATGGATTTGATGGACTTCTGGAATTCCATGATGGACTTCAAACAGCAACAACAACAACAACAACAACAACAACAACAACAATCACAATGTGACACATATTATATCTTTTGCAACATCACCTTGCCTCAAAGCTTCTTGCGCCTGTTCTTCTTCAACCTTTGCACGGGCCCAACGCCTCAAATCTCTCCTTTCTGAGCTAGCTGTAAACGGGGTTTTGTCCAACTTGCTTCGTTTCAAAAAACAGAAAACAAAAACAACTCTAAATAAAACATGCTCTTCATTCTCTCTGAATGTGCTTTTACAGTGCGAAGACTGCCAAATATTTGCATCTAAGAAATCATCAAAGGGCATTGCCAATCGAGAATACTGTGCACACGATATATCATTGTTGGTCATCATCCATATGCCATGTATACATATATATATTCGATATATAACATATAATTACCAGATATCATATATATATGCCATATATTATATATTCTCTCTAATCAAGAGATTCTGTTTTTTGCATGGGCACCAATCCAGCCCTCTCATCTCAACTGACCCCCAGCCTTCAGTTCTCGGACTCCATCTGCCTGACTACATCTGAGCAGTTCTGAGAAATGTTCCATATTTCTTACGGGGGTTACCTAAGGGGGGGGTAGGTTGACTAGCCATGAATCTTTGAAAAGGTCTTTTTGGTATGTTTGATATTTGCTTGTTTTAAAACTGTGATGTTTTCAAAATATTTGTTTCTACATCTGAGAGGTTTCGAGAGGCCTGGGATGATTTCCCAAAAAAAAAAAAGTGTCACAAAAGCATTTAAAGTTCGAGTTCTTCAAAACCGTTTTGGTGGTTCCTACACCGCCGAAATTTGACATGGAACCTAAAAAGAAGTCCCCAGAAAAGACAATTCCCTTTGGAAACCATCATTTTCAGGTTCCATGTGAAATTTCGGGGAATTATATGATTTCCATTCTCCTTATATATCTCTTACCAACCCCCAGGGAAGCAGCCAAAAGGTCCAGTCCCATCTACGAGACTTTCAGGACCACCAATGCCGGCCAATGCCTCGGGCTCACCCCCCGACAAGGCGGCATAGGTCACTTCCAACCTGGATTGGGGATGGGATTGGATGAGAAATTTACCAGGAAAGATTGCGGGATGAATATAGGGAAAACCCCCAAAATGGATGGTGAAAATAAGGGAAAACCCTATTAGAATTGATGATTTGGGGGACCCCTATTTTTGGAAACACCCAAATATATACCGACTCTGGTAAACCAACACTAGCAATGGAATATGCCCCATGTTCAATTGGAAATACATCTTCAAAGGGTTCATGTTCCAGCCAGCTAATTATGCTAGTTTACCGGAGTGTAGTTTGTTGGATTCTGGGAATTCTATGAACATGCAACTAGTTAGTTGATCAACTAAGTAATTCATCAATCAGGTTATCGGTTATAGAACCATTCAACATCCTGCAAGTAATCCGAAAAACCATGTGTTGGGATGCTGAAAACCACACACTTCATGAGCCCTATCTATAAGTTTAGGATTGAATATCCTTCAATACTATATGCATCTATCAATCCATCTATCAAGAAACTGTCTATATCTAAATTCTACATATATCATTCTAAAAAACAGTGCTATTTCTACACATTTCTACTCATTTCCTCCAAACCATCATTCACGGCTAGTCATCATCATTCTCCGAGTTCCCCTGGCTGCTGGATCCGCTGTTGTACCGCCTGGGAAATTCAAACGTTCAGGTTCATTTCTGGTATGTCCAATATGACCAGGTGAAATTTCAAGAGTCTAAAATTTGAAAATCTTCCTCAAGTTTTTCAAGAATATCCTACCCGTGAAGGTGTCCACAGCAATGATGGGATCTCTTAGTCATATCAAAACACTGCATATCCACTACGTAGTTACTGTCAACATCCAGTTCCAATGTGTCGCAAGCTATTTTCGGTGTCATGTTCTCGCACGTCACACCACCCTCTCATTTTTGTTTGGGGGACACTTGCCCCTTTCAAAGATGTTCCTGCCTCCAAATCATCATCTGGAACATCAAATGCCTTGGAGACTTGGTTTCGGAGGTTTCGGGAATCGGATTTGCTTGATGTTTGTTTGTTTGAACCATTGAAAATTCATGAAAATTCATTTTAGATACAAACATGCTGAAGATTTGAGGTCCACACAACTACCCTTCCAAAATCATGAAGTCGAGGCTTAGAATCGCAGAAAAAAAGACTTTGAATGACGTTGATATAGAATGATCTCACTTCACATCAAATAACTGGATTAAGTCCCCTCAAAAACGATTTTCTCCACCATTTCTGAGCTGAAAAACCTGTAGTTCTTGCAACTGCACGGCTTGCCGTTCTTCGGCCAAGCGCAACTCCTGCGCTAAAACGGTCTCCTGGAAACCAGCAAACGGCTGGGGATTGGCAACACCACTTCAACTTGGAGAGTATTTTTTTTGACGAAGGGTGGGATGAAATGACTTCGATTAATTCCAACCAAACGCAAATCACAAAGTGTAATACATGCATAGTCTGCATCATTCAAGGATTAATCATCAAAAATTGTTTAGCAAAACAGGAAATGAAACGAAAATCAATCAAAAATGATTGAAAAATGTACAGTACAATCTGTGAATAAGTGACACCGAGACACAAAGCAATGTAATAAACACCTTGCACATCTCTGACCATAATGGTGACAACACTGGCATTTCAAAATTAAAAATTGGCCAAACTGTTCGGAAATCAATGCGTTTCATGGTTCGTCCGAATGTTTCATCAAGCTACGAAAATTCACCAACCTCGCGGAGTCAAAAAAACCGTTTCCAAGTCATCAAATATAATATGATTGCTGATGTTCAATATTGATCTGCAACTTCATTGACTATTAATTCCCTTGTTGGCAGTCCTGGACTAACTGCCCTTCCAAGGCCAAGCGTGCAGAAATCGGCGGATTTGATGACATGGGAAAAGTCAACACGCCATGGAAACAAATCACAGGAATGGACGAGTCTTGTTGACAATGCCTGTGACTCTGGATACCACGTCCTAGTTCCTGGAGTGGTTTTTTCCAGCATTGTTTCATGTTGTTCCAAAAACCAATACACATGACCCACCTTCCCTTTGGGCAAATCAAGTAGCCTTGACATCATGACCTTTGGCCACAATCAACCCGCGCCACAGGCGACGCCCATAGCCAATAAGATGTAAATATCACACCCAAACCTCGTGACCCAATTTTTTTAACGTTACAGTGGCCAAGGGTAAAAAAACTTGCAAAGTGGTCTGAAAGTTTGACATGTGGACGTTTTGTAGCACGTCAACCACACCAACGGTTTGAGCACAAAACGGTGAACTTCGTAACTTTAAAAACTAGGGCAAGGTCCTGGCACCCAACACAATCAAACGCGTAATTAGGGCTTACGAATCGCTAATGTTCAAGGAGCATACTAGTAGCAGCTTCAGGAAAGCAACATTAGCATTGCGAACAAAAGCAGGCTGTTTCTTAGCGTTTGTTTTGGCAAACGTCTTTCAAATATCCATCATGTCTTTTGTGTCTGCCAAAACAAAACATGCACAGAGCAAAAAGTCAAATGCTTCCATTTTGACTGCGCACAAAAAGCGATCATGTTTCCGTCTCTTTGGACGGCACTGCTATTTCCGCAAATGCTTTCACACAAAGACGAAGCCTCGAAACAAATTCAATGAGAGTCAGGCCGCAGCCATGTATAATCCTAAAACGCCACGACCGCACGAACGCAGCTCCAAACATGCATCCCGGCCTGTTTCCTGGCCAGATTTTTGGCGCGCAGCCACTGAATTTACTGCTGTGCAAATTACTACAACATTCCCAAACCTGACTGAAGGATACTAAAAGCTATTTTGGAAGGATTCCGTTGCTAAACTGGGTGACCTCGGCTGAGGGCGCTATAGTGTGCCCAACTACTTGGACCATTCGCATAATCCGACACTGCCGAGTGAATCATGATTTTGGAGGGCAGCACGCAACGTGTCTCCAGGATGATGGGCTGCTGAAAGAAGATTGCGGTGGCTCCACGAGTTTTGAAAAGCTGCCAAGCTTTGCATCTGAAGTTTCCTAATCAGGATTCCTTCAGGATCTTGTATAGATAAATAGCTGGTAAAATACATGGGAGAACTATCCCTTGCACTAGGTAAACAACAGGTGTTCATGCATCACGGCACATACTCTTTCGCATTCAGACATATTTAATATTTCTAAGATATGCAAAAAATATCATAGAATATCCAAAGTTAATCAACGTATCTGCGGAAACTATCATAGTTCACCCAGCTGAAACCAGATATTCTGACTGAGTCTGGCAATAATTTACTGGCGCAGCGTCTGGTGACTGTAGCGGTGCGCCCAAATTCCTCCAGTGAATTGAAGTGTTGGCCTACGCGCCTACCTCTTAGACCCCGCAAATGTGAGAGACTCAAGATTGGACGATGCTCCATGATGATACACGATGATATCATGGCCCTTATTTCTGAGGGGGTACGTTAGAGGGGTAGATTGACCAGTCATTATGATACATGATGATACGACGATACAGGATGATACATGATGATAGTTAATAGGTGATGATACATAATGATAAATGACGATAGACGATAGATGATGTGGATGTATGTGGACGCATGAAATGGATTTATGATTTACTGATTTACCCAAAAAATTGTCAACATGTTTTTGCTACGGTGACTTGCTTACGGAAACATCCGGAATGAAAAAAAGGATTTGCGTGTCGTCAAAGACATCCCCTGAATGAATTCATGGATGTTCTAGGGAGCCCCCAATTGGGGACCCCTAGAATAATGAGTAAACTAATGTACAGTAAATTATCAAAATTTATCTTGAATCCAATCATCTGCAGGAAGCCAATCAGTCTGTGTGTGTGTCTGTGTTGCAACAAGATCTATCAGTTGAGACCCTTCTCCCTTTTCTAGCCGTCTTTATCACCTCCCAATGCTTTGGGATACCCGAGCTGTTCCAGTCCGGCCAGTTCCGGGCTTTGCCGACCTTTTTGTGTCGCTTGGGTTTTGCTGTCTCCCGTTGGTTTCTGTTGTTCAAATTCAAAGGTCTTTCCGGTTGGATCATTTCCTTTCCAACGTTGACATGTTCAATTGATTTCAATTCTATGTCATTTCCGTTGAACCAGGCTGGCAAAAGAGTAGGGACATCAGAACAAAAAGATGGCTACCCCGGGTACCCCTAAAAATACCGTTTGTCAGGGCCAAACACCTGAGGGGAGTTCTGTTACATCCTTCCAAGGTCGCAGGGTTCAAGATTCAAAATATCCAGTCATGCGGACCATGCTACTAGTGTGTTGTCCCGTATTCATTCATTAGAAAATGTCCATCCCATTGTTGACAAAAAGTTGGTGGATTGTAGACTATCTTGTTGTACAGGTACAGGTGAAAGTCATGCCTAAGTCATGCCTTCTCCTTCTCCCTACTGGAAACGCGACTCGAAAGTCATTCCCAAGTCCTTTCGAAGTAGCTTCCCCAGGCGTAAACCCATCAAAACCTTCCCGCCAGAATCCACTAGCTATACGTTGACACAGCCAGCCATATTTCGCTCACATCAATTCTGTAGCATTCCACCACTGGCCCGCAAAACTCATCGAAAAAACGTGGCAGCCCAAGTCTTCCCGCCGAGTTCTTGTGGTTGCAAGGTGTTCGACTCAACTAACCTTTGCTGACTTTCACACCATGAAGCCGTTTCCACAAAGATCTTTCATTGGGGGAGGGATGCAACAAGACACCAGCAGGTGATAGAAATCATGTCCAAAAAAATGGGAGTTTCTTGGAACATGACACAAAAGATCAAGATAACAACCTCAGCCAATTGTGGGACCACTGAAGCATCAAGTTGTTACCATCTTTTGAATGGAAAAAAAAATCCTCAAACTTAGCTGGAAAGTCTGGCGTTCAACCGATTTTTGGGTTCACCTCAAAGAATTGTCGAAATTTTGACATGAATTTGGAGTCCCAGCGAAACAACCTAAAAAAAGAGGCGATTTTTTGATATGTCAATTTCGATTGGACTTCAACTCAACAAAAATAGTTAAAATCATGCATTCCACGAGATCCATCACACAAATGATCACACATTTCTGCTGCCTCCATCCTTTGACTCACTTTTTTGTGATCATGAATCATGATCACCAACAAAATCAAGGCTCTTCTGAAACCTCAATGGTTTCCGAAAATCAGGGGTTCCTTGCCAAAGATGAGGTAGGCGATTCATTTCTCGCCATAAGGCTTTTGAAAAACTCTCCAGTTTCTTCCCGGAGGCCATCAGCCTGAGATGAGACCGCATGTTTGCTATCAAAATCAAGGTTTCTGCCATGGGGAATCTGATGTGAAATGGGAAGATGGGAGAAGCTGCAACATTAAAATTCACTAGGAAATCTTTGGACTTTTAGACATCAAAGTTTAGATAGACATGTAATTGTCTTATGATAGCTTCACCTATGATCCCCTATGGAAATCATGGAACCATTCGTTGCTTTTCCCATTGGCTGGTATTGGGTCAACCTCCACAGTTGGGTTGATATTATCAACGGCATGTTCTAAGCCCCGAATAGTGGCATTTTTTGATATTTATTGATACCGGATACAGCCCCAAAAGATTAACATAGAACCTGAAAATGATGGTGTGGTTCAGATTATGTTCCTTTTCCACGGGTGTATTCTCAGGTTCCATGTTGATTTTCTGGGGTATATGTTTTGAATCATATTTTCTACCTCATTGTCAAGGTGCAACGCCGTGTCTTTCAGCTTCTGCACAAAGACCTTCCGATGCTCACTCGAGAAATCTAACGATCACCACATGGGTGGTTATATAAAAACCGTTGCTTGAAATCAACAGAAGCACAAAAACCTTGAAGAAAACATCAGTCAAATATTTTGAAAGACCAGGTTGTCCTGAACTCTTGAAGTGGGCAAACTGGTAAGTGCATGTTTGTTGGCCATCTTTATCATTGCTTGAACGGTTCAATCTCACTCTGTGAAGTTCCCACTACCCTCCACCCCAATCCTCGCTTGCCTGCGGTGGTTCTAACTCCTTCCCTAAGGCCTATGCAGGTGGGTGCAAGGTGTCGAAGGAACTAAATCCACTGGAATGTATTCACATCCAATGTAAGAAACATCCAAATTGTTTGAGATTTGGGAAAATCCTGCCAAGTCCACACTTCTTTTTTTGATATGTTTCTATCCATCTGCTGCATATGGTTCTTTTTTTTGATTTCTGTTCTTGGGATACTACAGATATCTACAATCACACACACATTCAACATCACAATCATGACCAGAGACTTCATCACAATCACACCCACATTTAACATCACAATCATGACCAGAGACATCATCACTCGGTGTGATCTTCAGGAAGGTGTTGATTTCTTTGTTCCATGGACATCATCTTGATTTGGAAAAAGCATCACCCAATTCCAAGCCTTTTCCGAATGTTCTTATCTCTGACTCAGCTCTCACCAAAAAAGAAAAACTGAAACACCTCCCCACAGTCCCAACTTTTCCCTTCAATCTTTGCAACTTGACAGCGTCAAAACCAACAAGTCGTTTCCTTCCCAAAAAGTAGGTTGGCATCAATCAACTTGGCGGTGTTTTTGGGGGAATCAGTCCATTTTGAGAGCATGAATTCCTCCCCATGTCTCCCCCCAACATTTTTCCTCACCTGCCAGTCAACCTCCCACAAGTGTGCTGGCGACCTGACAATATCAGCTATGGCATTGAGATATGAAGCTATCCTAAGCTCTAAAACTAATAGTCCAGTCAAGTGTGACCATAGTAGTTGCAATGGCCAGTACAGTACACGTGTCACATCTCGGCATGGATGATTTCTTGAGTGAGACGCCATCTAAAAATGGTATTTCTCCTTTGTTTCCTCTTCATCCATTGAAAAGAGGTGAGCTAGCACTAACATTTGAGGGAAAAAACGCTCAGTTCTACACCTGTTGGGATGTTGAGTTGAGATGCCCCCCCCCCAAAACAAAAAAAAAACACAACTTCCGCTGCAAGGGAGTTTGGCATCTTTGCTTGCCATGTTCAGCTTCAGTGGTTAAGGTCCGTGCCTAGGTTCTTGCCTCGCAATCATCACCGCACACCTTGTGGCGGGCCGTTACTCTGGTGACGTTAACCCGTTGGAAAGGGCTGGTAAGTTTGGGAGCTGACATTGTCATCTGACTTCCATGTTTTTGGGTTGAAAGTTGAAGGTCAAAAATATCAAATCATTAGAAACATAAATGTATCTACGATATCTCAAATCATGTACATCTCCTAGCTACACATTGTACCTGATAAACCATCCAAGCAGGGTTTTCCCCATACGATTCTTGGGATGCCAACAATGTTCATGGGATGTTTTTTACTGAACATAATGTCAAACATTCACTATAGTTCAGAATAGACCATGTTTTATTAATGTTGGAATGATCTGAGACGGATCAAAAACATCAAAAACACTTCAAAAACCCATCAAAAACACTGTTTTGGAGAGTTTTTGGGGATCCCAAAAGCCTCCAACAATCGAGCGCCCAAGTGACGTGACAATGGAAGCCATGCTCGTAGCATTGCGCGAATCCATCTCGACAGCGACGAGTCGAGACGGAGTCAAGGGGACAAAAGTTGTGAAAAGTGTTTCAAAAGTTCTCCTGACTACACACAGTGCTACATACGGTGCTGGATAAGTGTATGTTGTATGTATACAATATATACTTGCACCATGAATGTACTCTACAATTATATATATATGACATGCATCATAATGTTTCATAATATGATATAATGTGTGCTTACATCATCAAAAACGCAAAAATATTAAGATCCCAAGCATCCTGAAAGGTCAGTGCATGATACACGATATACACCACAGTGTCTTTGGACCCTAGGTTCAAATAAATGTTGGGCCTGGGCTAAATAAAGGTTCCAGGAACTCCCCTTTTGCCTCCTTTCGCCGTCCCGTATGGGTCATGTTTTTTTCAAAATGAGGGATTTCAGATGGTTCGGATGAGATAGTGTACTCAAGCAGGTCTTTTGCGGATCGTTTGCAACTCTTTTGCCAGTTACACAAAATTACTGTGAAAATGCATTTAACGCGTATCTTGTGAATGTGTCCTGTGGACCTTGATTATGTGTAACCTTTCACGGGTGTTAGCCAGAGTTCTAAGTATTCTACGTTCTCATGTTATTGACACTAAACCGGAGATCCACCCCTTGCCTGGTACTGCAAGCACACCTGCCAACATTGCAGTTTGGCTCATCCTCACTGTGTCGGTCTTGGCTGGCCCCAGTTTTTCTCTTCGACCTTTTAGCATCTCACCTTTAGTGAAGGGACGACTCCTGCCTTCATTGGAAGGGGGAGTGGGTCCCAGTTTAACTGGGAGGGGTTGGCAAGCTTTGGCCATACCCAAATTCTCCAATTTTTGTTGCCCATCAAGGCGACAGGCGGCGCAAAGAGATGTCAAGAAAAGGAATGGTTTCCCTTTTTGTGTCCTTCTCCCGTGGAAAAATCTTTGATACCAGTATCTTTGATGGAAGGGGTTGACCATTTATACCATTTATGGCATTTTGTGGCCATTGGGCGAGTTTTGCACATCTTCCACGTCACAGAAAACAAGTTCCAAGTCTTGAAAAAAGGCCGCTGTGGTGAAACAGTGAAGCGGTAAAAAACATGAACCGACGACAGGCCTCAATCTGCCTTCCCCGAAATGGCATGGGCATTTTTCTCTGACAGCTCTTCTCCAGACATTGGGTAGACTCCTGGCTTCAGACCGCCAGGGGTGAAAACCAGCTGAAAACATGCTGAAAAGATGCCACCTCTTCAAGTACCGCAAAATGAAAAACCTGAAATCCGATCCTCTTGGTGTAACTTCGGTTTTTGTATGACATGTTTTTTTCCCTTTAAAAGGCCATGTTTGCTTCCAAAAACAAACATGCGTCACATAACCCTTGCATATCATGTGTTCATATGCGTGTTCCATCTGCCTTTCTGGAGGATGAAAATGTGCAAAGTGCCATAGTGCACTATCAAGAAGAGCCACATGATCACCGTGATCGAAGTACCTTTGGGGATTTTTGGTCAGAGGCGCCCCATGCAATATGATGCAATGATACAAGTGCTGGTGGTGCCCACCGTCAGAGGTGCGATGGGCCCGATAGGCGCTGAGGCCGCGCGTCATGGTTGTCTTCTTTTTACAATCAACCACCATTCTTGGCCAACAAAAATTACTTTAGCGAAACGTTTGGCGAGTCCGCAAAAATATGTCGCTAGACGCTACCTTGGATGATACTAGTATGTGGCAAAAATATAAAAAGACATTGACACCTGCAACCTTTAGATGTTGGTCCTTGCCTTGGATGTTGCATTTTTCCTCAACTTCATCGGCCAGTTTGCCTTCCATCAAGCTCCCTGGAACAAGTCACCAGGCCCCAAAAATCGCCCTATGCACTGCAGTAAAAATTCACCCATAGGTTTACAAAATGCGAAGGTCCCTGATATCACAGGAGGAACGAAAGTCGATATGTTTCAGGTTGCCATGGCTTTACCTTCCCTTCCAGGAAAACATGTCTTTAAAGATAGGCAGTAGACACTACGTTATATATGTCATTACTTTAGCGAGATTTTTTGCGAATTCTTAGAGCGAGGAAACATTACATTAGCAAATTGGAGGTGCAACTTTTGCTAAAGGCTATTTTTGCATTTACGGTCATCGCAATCTACGCTCAAGACAAGGACCCTTTGGATAATTCTCATGTCTTCATCCGTTCTGCTCCGGTGTTTGTCGACTTCAAACTGAGGAACACCGGCTGAAAAACAATAAATGAATGCACTTATGTTTTTTTTTCTAGAGGTAAACCTGTGTGGGAAATATAATGTTGTCAAAAAAAACTATGTTGAACAACATGGCATTTATACGTACACTTGATGATGCCTGCTTGGCAAGGAGTTCCCACGGTCATCCATCAGTCATCGTCACCTTGTGGCAAATCCCAAATCAACCACAGCTGGATTTTCCCAACAGTTGTGAATGCCAGGAGACAAACGATAAAGGGCGCTCCGGGCATCAATTTGTAGATGTAAACCAGCCTAAGGTCGTGCTGATACACGGATTTTCAAGGAACATCAACTAACTTAATGCCCATACTTCAAACATCGGCAAATACAATATCAATATCTTCAGTCCTGGTTGCAGTGCGCCATTCATCTAATGATCAAGTCAATCTTCTCCTTGGAATAAACCTTATTCATAACGTTGAGCATATACAATGAGTGTTAATTCTCAAACAATTCTACAATATTGAAAGCTGATCAAACATCATCAAATGAACGATGGAAATATGACTTAGTCCTGAAGACCCTTGGCAGATGGTCTTCTTTTCTAATTTTATTAAAGTTGAATGCCAGGCTCTACGAGCACCAGGTTTGGCAATTTGTTTGCACATCTGATCGAAGCATGTTGAGCTAATTCATGAAACCATCGCCTCCATCATTTGAACGTTTTCACAATCACCCTTTGGCAGTAAAACGACGCACTTAAGACATTGTTTCTGTATAGAAAAACCCGCTAATATATATATATATATATTATATATCCTATTCCTTAACCAACGCCGGGCATTCAACGACCACCACCAAGGCAACCTGCCCTCTGGTAAACCCAGCGGCCATGAGCAATTGAAGAGAATGCCCGACAGGATCATGGTTGTTCCTTGGACACCTTGAAGCGCTCCCAGCTTGGCCATATACCTGGGAACAGCTGGAACCTCATGCCATGATCAGTCCACCAAGTCTGATATTTCTCCCCACTTTCCTTCCCTTTTGCCATTAAAAAAAGGTTCCATTTGTCCAACTTTGGGAGGGTAATGAATCCCCACATCTCCACATGATTAGGTGGCCAACTTGTCGATGTTGATTGAAGGGACCCACGTATAATAAATCTATAATATTATATATATATATGTATATATATATGTGCAGCTAGGGGGACAAGGAGGCATTTCAAGTTCAAGTCCTAGATAGACCCAGTAACAGAAGAGCCCCAATACCAATATCAATACAACTTATGTCACTATCGGAAGAGCAATTATACACATCAGTTGGTTTGTTGTGAGACATTTGGCAAAAAAACCATTGAGATGTGCGTGTTGGAACCTAGGTCAAACATGTCAGTGTCCAATCCAAATTCGACACGTTTTGGGATAAAAACGTCGGCTATCCATCGCTCCATCATCCCCAAGGTGCTCGTAGGTCTTTGATTTTGGCACCAAGTTCCTTGGGACGAAATCTCTGAGTGAAGCACAAAAAAAATGAACGAAAAAACAGAGGTGGCGCCACCAGCAGGGTATTCGTGATATGAAGAAACTTGCATTTTTGGAGTCCATCAAAAGTCCCTTCATCAAGCGGAGAATCTATCATCTATCCATATCCTATCCATGGGAAGGTCATTTGGTTGACTCTCCAAGAGTCAACCCCAGGAAGTTGAAGAAGGCCGCAAAGGTCGCCCAGAGAGCAAAAATCATGGCACAACCCATGCCTGCCACATAGACTTCCGACAAAGCATCCCCCTGGCGCGCGGGCAAAGGAGGACCCTGAGGATGATTTGGGCGAGGTGTGGGGAGATACGCAACCGCTGCGTAAGCTAAAGAGAATCTTTTAGTGACTGAAACATGTGCAGAAGATGGAGACCGAGATGAGTGATTTGACGAGGAGTGCACACGGCAACAACATGTGAGAAGAAGTACATGAATTCTTCCAAGATCTTGGCAAGGATACGGGCAATTTGAGTGGTCTTGGAAAGCAATGAAAACGCCGCAAATACCACTACAGTAAAATAAAGATGCCGTTGAACATGCATTCCTCATGAATGCAATCTTGAGAAAATTCAGCAAATCAAACAGTTCCGAACCAGCAGGATCTTTACGATCTGATGGTATGAATGACATATCGTATGCTGCGAGATCCCCATGACCAGTTTCATCATACTAAACCGTCCTCAACTTACACACACCCAGACTTGAACGAAAATTGTTCAATCTCAGCTAAGGGCAAACATGTCAACAAAAAAAACTGTAGAAAGCAGTCAAATTGCCAGAAAAAAAATACTCTTAGCACATTGGATGTTTTGCTTCCTTGCACCTGACTCTAGGTTATTTTGAGCTCTTTTTCTGGATCCTGCGGGTGCCTTCACCGTCATGATTTCTGGGAACTCCACAGCAAAGGGTCCAATCATCGACAACAACAGGGCGGCGATCACACCAGAGTTCGTCAGATCAGAAATGATACGCTCCCAATTCTCCTGGTGAGGTGAGGCGAGAAATGACTATGAAAGAAATCCGAACCTCGGACGGATTTCCTCGAGAAAAACATCCCATTAGAAAAAAAGAACCTGAAATGTGTAGAATTCTTTCAGATTCTTTCAAATTCCATCATGTCCATCTTCCATGTTGAGTTCCCTTCATAGTTCAGGTGATCAATTTTTTCGTTTTCGACATTTTTTTCGTCCAGTTTTTCATAAACCGTAGCGAATACCGAGCCCCGATTTGGGTGGAAAATCTCCTCTTCGCTTGCCGCGTTTTTCTGGGAAATCGCCTTGCCCCAAACCATGTCCATCCGCTTCGCCAACTTCTGTACCTCAACTTGTTCGAATTTTACCACGCTTTGGAGCGAGGTTTCCAGGGGCAAACCCAGTCTGGAAGGAGTAGAAACCGAGAAATTTACTGTAAATAATAAAATCAACTTAAAAGAAATGAAATTGTCGCATGGCTCACTTCAATACAGTATATGTGGAATTTCATAGATCAATCAATTGCCGGTAGGCCAATGGATGCCGGGATTGGAATTTCAAGGCCAAGTCACATCTTTGGTCAAAGGTTTAGCATCAGTTTCTGCTACTGCTACATCCACTGCCACAGGATCGGCTTCTCGTGTTTCTGGAGCAGGCATCGGTATGACTAAAAGAAAAAGTGTTCCTTGAGCCCAACAGCTTGAAAAAACGCACAACCATTTGGTGACTTTGAAACCAAATCCTTTCAAGAAAGTTGCCACCCTGAAAAAAAAAAAGACAAAACCAATGGACTTGGTGCATTTTCCAGAAGGTCACTCCAAGAATCCTTGTTCACCACATGTCCCCCCCCCATTGGAGCCTCAGGATGCCCTAGTGCCATGGATACCTCTGCCACGTGCTGCTCCCGCAACAAATTGAAGGCCTCAAAAACGCCACAGGCAGCAAGGGATTTTTGGGGCCTCAAAATTTCATCACAATTTCACCAACAGGACCTGTCTTGGAAGTAGCTCAAAATCTTTGAGCATCCGGGGGGATACAATGGGATGATTGGAATCATTTGATCTGACTTCCTTTCCTGGATAACGAGCCCGCTCAACCTTTAGATAACTTCATTTGATACCTATAGGCAGTATCTGTGATTATATTTCTTATTGGTATTAACAATAGATCCTAGTATGTGCTAACTGCACCAACATCCAATGATTGGCACTGTGTGATGCGTGCTCATATGAGTAACAAACAAAATTTGGTACATGGAGAAGGGGCATCCTTACATAGGGTGGGCCCCTATCGGTCTTGCAGTGACGGAACCTTGGACAAACCTTCCTCACAGTATCGTTTGGGGGTGGGACGATTTTTAAGTGATTGCAACCCGACAACCCTCTCAATACTACTTTGGTCGTACCTAATTTGGTCCGATTATTCATATCAGTGATGCATTTAGACGTACCTATAGTTGTGATGTTACTGCGCTTTCTGCCTCCATTTTTTCTGAGATTCCCAGCTGTCGGGAGCATGTTACACCTGCACAGGTCTGTCGATTTTAACGAAAAACGTCTGGTCTCGAGTCAGAACTTGACAAATCCGGCAATTTCGTTGTCCGAAATTATACCCAAAAAAATGGCATGTTTTTGTTCACCCAATTGTTGTTGCTGTTTCCTCAGAATCACCCAAGATGTTCTGTTAAGTACTCCACGTCCCCTCAAAAATGCTGGTTGGAAGATGAAATGTCCTTTTGAAATGGTCCCTTCTGTAGTGTCATGTTCATTTTCAGACGGAGTAAACGACACTTTTTGGGTCTTTCATCACGCAGCAGCCACTGTCTCATTGACTTGGCATCCAGGATGATGCCATTGAGTCAGTCCACTACGTCGATCCCAGAAATACCTCAGGCAAAGGCAATTTTGCGGTGATGCCGGACCAAATACCCTCCGGGAACTAACATATCCCTTCCCAGGGCACTTTTGAAGATGATTTTCCTTTTCACAAGGTGGGATAGGTTAGTTTCCTGTACCTCTAGCATCTCCCCATCATAATATGGATGATGATAGTTGTCCCCACAAAAATCATCTACTTATCTCTGAAACTTATCTTTCACTAACCTCCATTTCAGGAAGCTAAGACCAGTTTCTAGTTGTTAGTTTCACCAACCCATCCGAAACATATGAGTGATATTGGATCATCTTCCCAGGGATCGGGGTGAAAATAAAACATCTTTGAATTCCTACCAAAACCGTCGCCATCTGCATCCGAGCTGCTCTATGGAGGAGCCGACCTTACCAACTCTGGACGGTTTGGATTAGTGGTTTGTGGTTTGGATGAAAACCCATTTAACCATGGATTCCAATCTCAACATCCGAAAAACTTGACTTCTACAGAAATTTTCATATCAAAGCAACATGTAATAAACTCACATCATCAGCTTTTTTTGCAGAAATTCATGTCAACCAAAAATGAACGGAAAAACTCTATTAAACCACCAATGTACGACCGTTTGGGCCGCCAACAGT
Source organism: Breviolum minutum Mf 1.05b.01 (assembly GCA_000507305.1). Taxonomy (NCBI): domain Eukaryota; class Dinophyceae; order Suessiales; family Symbiodiniaceae; genus Breviolum; species Breviolum minutum. Next base: position 287,107 of record DF239053.1, read on the forward strand.
TGGCACCAAAAAAAACAACAAAATTGCCACCCAAGTCGCCTCATCCTTTCCGGTGACCTTCACCCAATCCACGGAGGATGCTGGTGATGCTTCAGCTGAAGCCGCGGGGTCCGGGGCGGCGGCAGTTGGGTCCAGGTCCAGGAGCTCCTTCCTGGGTTGAAATCAGAAGGAAATGGTCATGAATTATCCGCTGATCATGAAACCCATAGGATCCATGTATGGTATATCTACCTACATTTGGTTGATTTTTATGGTAAATGTAGGTAAATATACCAGTCCCATGGATCTTATGGGAAATGTAATCTATCTATGAATTATCATGAAATATCTCAATATGTCAATTATGATTCAATATGTCTATATCATCTATTAACGAATCTATGAAGCATGAATATTCATGAATCATGAATCATCTTCATACTAACTGGCCGTCCTACTGCAATTCACTTTTTAAAAAGAAGGTCAGAGTCAATCAATCTGAAAAACTCACCAAATTGTGGTCAATCTCACCAACCATCCAAACTATTCCATGCCTTTCCCCCCCGTTCTTTTTGGGAAGTATGGGCCTCACCATGCTTCAACTATACCTTCACTCAGTAAAACTTCATCCCAAGTGACACTCGTCGAAGCAACTTTGTGTTTCGCAGCTTCAAATGTTCCATCTGCCGTAAGATTCCCTTCGCTTCCTCCATTGCCTGGCAGTTTTCGCGATTTTTCGGGGGGGATGGGGATTTTCAGTAAAGTTTAGCTAGGAAGGGGGTTAGAAAGGTCTTACTTTTGGGGGTTTAGCATGGGTTTAGGATGTTGCAAAAGGGTTCCAGGTTTGGCTGAAATTGGTAAGCAATACTCCAAAGCTCAGGATGAGGTCCTTTGCTCTTGTTGAGTAGCAGCTAAATGTATTGGAAGTTGGAAATGCCCAGAAATACCAACCCCGAAGTTTAACATAGCCCCTCGAAAAAGGTAGGTTGGAAGAGTACTTTCCTATTGGGAAGGTTAATTTTCAGGGGCTATGTTAAACTTCGGGGGGGGTATCTTCACAAACAAAAAATCGCTGCAGCCAAAGGAGGGAATCTTTCCAAGTGTGTTTCCTCGACTGTTGAGGTGGAATTAGTCTGTGATATCAGTTTTTTTTGATTCATCAAGTTGCTTGAGGAAAAGCTGGACACAAAACTTACTATACCAACTACCAGTATATACAGTATGGATGACAACACTACATATAACATATGCAGACTACGACTACCGGCGCATCACTGCTTAGAGCGCCAAGTCTTTTTTTTGGTTTCTTTCAACTCCAAGCATAAGTACATCTGGGAATGTCTCAGATTTAGCTTTGCTGATACGTAAAAGCCAGCAAGTCGAATTCAAAGAGAACAACTTCCAATGGATTTTGCCTTTTTGTTGGATCATTTCTTGCCATGCGCAGCATATCCATGATTTAATATGATGATTTTTCGAGGTCAACCCCCGAGCCTCTTGCGGAAGAGTTTGAAGCATCTCAGGCCGCAACTCCACGCCCTGCCGGTGGTTTTCGGATTCGGGGCCTCGGGGTACCCCTAAGAATCCCAATCCCTTTCAATAAGGGGATCTCAAAAATACAAACCACCGGGCCCCGAACCAATTACAGTAACCAAAGATAACAAGAAGTGCTTGAGGAAATCTCACAGTAGCATACGACCAACCCCAACCCACCAAGTAAATCCAAGTAAAACATCCGAATGGAAGGAGATGAAACTACATGTAAATTTACAAGTCAAAGATGCATTTAGATGCTGTCTTCAGAAATGTATAATTGCAATAGATGCATTGGTACATGATGGTACACCTTTATGTATCGTTTACACGTCCCTGGAACTTGTTTGTCCATTTGGGACATTCGGGTTTCAGGTAACATGCAACATGCATGCTATCTCCTACAACATCAGAGACCAGATTGGAGAGATGTAAATCATCTAAGAAAAACAAAACATGTAATTATTTTGAAATCCCCGTTACAATTCAGGGGGTGTACTTGTGCTCCCTTTTTTGTAGGTACAAAGCAGTCTTCGATACCCTGGGTCTACAAAATGATCAGCTGAAAATTTATTTGGTCTACATTTTGGGTAGTACAGGTTTTCTACAAAATGATCTAGTGTTTTTGCAAGGCCAACATGGAGAAAAAAGGCCCAATACAACATCTTATGTAAATCCCAGAATGCATTTTGTAGGCTTTTCCAATTCCAGGCAAACTTGGGGAATCATCTAGAGCTATACCGGTGTTTCAAAAACCATTTTGTAGTGGTCCCGGGTGGTCATCGGTGATAATCGTAGACTCAAAAAGTATCATGCAGCATCATACATCGTAAAAAAAACCTCCACATTTCCAAATGTATCCTGCAACAAAACTGCACGGCCAGGCGGCCAGGACATGTGGAAAACACCATCACTACAAAATGGAATGTCCCAACTTAACTACAAATTAATCAGGTGGCATCTCTTGAGAGAGTGGGACTATCGCTGTGACACTATCTAATTCAGGATCTTCACATCCTCTTACCACTAGTCTGGCTTTGGCTTTTCTACCGTCATTGGATGTCGGATTTTCTTTCCATGTTAGAACCCATCTTGAACTCATGATTCTTGATGGGTGCATTCTATTCCGGAGAAGTTTCTTGACTGCACAGGCTCGCAACATGCAAAATGTTCCATGCTTTTCATCCATGCTTAGCCTCTACAAAAAGATGATTAGTGGTTCCACCATCTGACATGTTGATTGTCTACAAAATGAATCATTGGTTTTGCAAAAACATGATAAAAATCTATTCTCTACAAAATGCCTGTTATCTATAAAATGCTCTGCCTAACATCACTTTAACCGTACAAAATAGCACCCTACAAAGCTTCTGTAGGCAACTCAAGTTCAGCCATTCTGTAGGGGAAATTGTAAGGGGGATATTTTGAATAAATTCAAAAGACTTGAAAAAAACAACGAATCTTTCTCCAACCTGTGATAATATCAAGGCCCGAATCTCTAGACCCCACAGACCTGCTGTGGGATGCGCAAGACACATGCGATGTGTCGTTCCACGAATAGCTCATTAGGCTTCACCTTCAAAGCTGCAAAGGTTGAGTTGGAGGAGACGATGGTATCCACGAAAAGGGATGTGACCTATATCCGCTATATCTAATAAACGTAAAATATGAAGATCAATCTATGTATAAATCTAGATGATGTCAATTTTTTCGACAAATGTTTGTCATTCACCTCTCGGGATTTAAAGGACAAGGCTCCTAAAAACATTCTTTGCTTAACAATCTAGTACTGCTTGTTATTGTTCTTGTTGTTGTTGTTGTTGTAGTAGGAGTAGGAGTAGGAGTAGGAGTAGTAGTTATTGTTGTAGTAGTAGGAGTAGGAGTAGGAGTAGGAGTAGTAGTAGCAGCAGCAACAGTACTCCTTAGTACTTAGTCAGGTGGGGAAGGAGCTTTGTTGGGAAATGTGTTCCCATGCCATCACACTTAATCCTCAAGATGAAAACTTCAACTTCTCCGACGGCTCCTTGTCCAACCAGAAACCAGCATACTACTTAGCTGAATGCCAAATTACGTAATGATTCCCAAACCTTCATTGAGATGTTCGCCACACTTTGGCAACCACCAAGCTCAATGGCTCAAGGTTTAACGATCATTTTTTGGAAGGATTCCCTCCATGTAATCAGCTGTCCGAGTACAATTTTGCCCGTTCCCTTAGATTTACCGGCTTCATTGGTGAGGGAAGTTGGAAATGCATCGAAATGTGAAGGATTTGGATGGATTTATAATCCCCTTTACAATACAGAGATTATAGCACCACCAAATTATGACCAAGAGATTTCACCGGCCAAATGTCCAATGCTACAGTGACCAACTTCCAAGACAATGATCAACCACTATCACTTGATCCACATACCACCACCCAAACCGTTGTGAAGTCCACATTTCTTTTCACACCTCGTTTCTCTGCATGTCTTCAAGAAGACGATCCTCAGAGTCGTCCAACCATGGATGTGATTGAGTAGAATCTTGCAGATTGCCAGATTGGCTTGAGGCAAAAACACCATGATGAGTGTGTTTAAACAAAATGGAGATATTTTTCATGGTATCTGTAGAAAAAGCATCAGAAAATCACACAAGCACCTCTTTACTCTCTGCAGTCATATAAAACATCCAGACCTGAAATGGTCTAATGATGCTAACGGTAGCACTTCAAATAGTTTCATTAGCTTCCTCAACTGCCCTGGTAGCATTCATGAATCATCTTACACCCAAGCACAATGGTGAGATACCCTACATCAATATAATTTCTATCACTTTCCCATGATCATGGTGTCGGAGGGAGACGAGAAGCACCCATGATTTCTATTCACTCAAAGATACTCAAAGTATCCAAGAACACAAGTACCAATCTCCAAATGCAAGAATATTTTTCATCATCTTCCAGCGGTGCGTCAGGGGTCAAAATATTACCACCCCAAACAATATATTTACTCACTATTCAGTGGAAATCCCTCAAATTTTACCATACATTTGCATTTGTTTGATCCCTCCAAGCCATGGGTTCGACTTTTTTCACGCATGGAAACCCCAACCTTCGTAAAGTCCCGGTCAGATTTTTTCGCCGCCAGGTCACTCGTTCTTCCTTGCCTTTGCCCGCACGATCCAAAGCACCCAGAGCAGAATTGTAGGAGATCACGTCGGGTTTACAATTGGCCGCTTGCATCTCCTGCAGAATTCCTTGGAGTGGGAATTCTAAGGTGCGGCGAGTTGGTGGTGGGTTGAACCAACCTATTCAAATGGGATCATCTCACCCCGGGATAAGGGGGAAAATCTCAAAAAATTGAAACCACCACCTACAATTGGTGTTTTTGTGATTCCTTTCCAAATAGTGGAGAAGGGAGACAACACCCTTGTTTAGGAATGAAGTGGGAATTTCAGATGCCTTTTTGACAAAAACGGAGGATTGAATATGGCTGGATCCAGAATAGCAATGCTTGGTCAGCACATTGGAGGCACCCAGAATTGCTCAGGTTGGAGACGTGCCCCATCATCTCACATCACTACGATGCATCATAAGCATAGTGTACTGGCTATATATGATTTTCATACCTACACTGATAGCAGGGAACAGGCCAAAAGTTTTGAAGATGCAGCGCGAGCGACGTAAGGCGGAGTCCGCATCACCTGCGGGGGGTTCAGGTTGAAACTTGGTTGTTGCAGAAAAACAGAAAAAAACTGGTTGCTGCTATTGCTCTTGTTGTTGCAGGTGTTGTTCGTGCTATCTTTGATGATGATGATGATGATGATGATGATGATGATGATGATGATGATGATGATGGTCTTGGTGGTGATGGTGATATGCATCAGGCATGGTACATTCCAGAAATTGTGTAAGTCCGTCATCAGTAATGTACCGCACAGCCGTTGATTGACAAATGAAACCTTCAAACAATTGCAAACCTGTAGCAGAGGTGTTTCATATCATACTACTTCAACGGGAAGAGATTCCCTTGTTTCTACAGAACATGCCAATGTCACACCTGCCACGTGGCAGGCGTCCAGACAGCAGTTGAAGTGTGCCGTGATGATCGGGCAGTCTGTCAAGAGAAAAGCCTGCGGCAACATCAATGAAGTTCACGCAGCAAAACATGTAATTCTGTATATCATCCAACAACGTTTGCACAGTTTCTTTTATTTAATTCCATTTCTTGTACCATTTTTTTCTGAGTATCTCTCAATTTTCCCCATGGGAATCGAAGGACCACTCCCCCCCCAATGCCATCCCCGCAGAAAATCGCCGGCCAACCTCAGTACCGGCCACGTCGCCGGACTTGGCCACCACAGACATCACGGAACACAGAAGCACCTGGTTGCCGTTTGTTGAGCTTGGTGAGATTTAACAACCCTGGGCAAAACAAAAACGAAGCAAACTAGAAATTAGAAATCTATATGATATACATATATACATATATTTACATATATACATATCTCATACATGTTTATGATATGATATGATGCAATATTTCTTGTTTTCAATATGAACCATGAAACAAGCATAGCCATTCACATGGCCACAAATGTTTCCCACGATGGTCTTGGGCCTCTGTCTGGGGCACAGAGTCCTTGAGCATTTCCTGCCATAAAATGCGAGCACCTGGCAATTTCAACCGCAGAGGTGAACATGATAGGTAAATGGAGTATATTTGAAGAGGAAAAGTTATACATAATATGTATATATATATAAATACGTATTATATCTATGTACTATATATTCTGAACATGATAAGACAGCAAAATCATGCAAAGTTTATGTGAGAATGGAGTATGCGGCATATAATGCAGCATATATGTATTATGTATATATGTACTATACATGATAGTTGCCCTGGCTCCCAATTAGGGTAGGTAGCTAAATATCATGCGTATAGATTATGTATCTACATTTAATCGTTTACATATATCGTATATCATATGACGATATAATGATATATATATATATTATATATATATACATGTAATTCTCGTGAGTCGCTTTTCTTGTCTCCTGAACGTGGAAGCAAAATTACCGACACTTGGAAGGAGCTGCTGAGTTGTTGTTACAGCAACCGTCCGAGTTGATTGAAGAGCGTTTACATAACTACAAGATCTTGAGACCAAAAAAGATAGACCAAAGCAATGAAAAGGAAAATAAAACTCCCAGCCTTCAGCGTCTTTTTCTTTTTTGTAGATCTCCTGATGCAAGGGCCGCTTATTTCATCAACAAGATGCACAACTCGGATGCAGCAAAAGTCTTACAAACCTCCAAACCTCCAAACCACCAAACCACCACCACCACCACCACCACCACAACAACAACAACAACAACAAGAACAACAACAACAACAACAACAACAACAACAACAACAACAACAACAACAACAACAACAACAACAACAACAACATTGTATTGACATCTTGCTTGCAAATTTTAGAAAAAAAGCCGAAGGCACCAGCAGCGCCAAGTAGTTTGGAGGGGTGGGATCTAGTTGACAAACTCTCATATCCGATAGCCTCGGGCTTGCAACGGATACTGTTGATGGTTCAAACATCCCCTCAAACCAATACCCAAGGTTGGTAGTAAACATCCACTATTTACGACCTGTTTTGGAGAGTACATCCTTTCACTGGTGATCACAACATTTCAAAAAACCGTCCCAACATCTATTAACAGTATTGATCTGGTCACAAGCACTGGCATCTGGAATGTTTTCAATTTGTTTTCATCTTTTCATCCAGTGTTTGTCACATTGAGAATCGATCGAATTGTTGCATTGTGCCAAGGTGCATAGCATGTGCCATGGCCGAATGTACTCGACCAGCAATGCGGATCATGTGACTACACATTCTGGCCTTGCTTTTTTCAATGGTGAATAGCAGAAGATTGAAGCTGAGAAAACAGAGGCGCCGGAGGGGTCATTTGGGCAGGGTGCTTTGAAGCAGCGGAGATTCGGAATCGACTATATTCCCAGCAGATTGTTGGAGAACAATCTCAATCTCAAGATGTATCTTCAATTAAAAGATGTTCAAACATCTAAAGAAATCTGTTGCAGCAATAAACAAACATGGTAACTATCTTCATACATTCTACACACATCTTAGACATTGGACCACTTCAAAAAGAACAAAAGACTTCACACACCCCATATTTTTTTGATTCATGCTGCTCTCACATTGACGGGGGAACTCCCCTGGTTTCACCCGCTGGTCCTGTCCTTTGGCGCCAAGAGACTGTAAGCTCTTTCCTCCGTCGTAACTCTGCATATACATCGAAGGCCTGCAAAACGTGTTCTCGAGATGGGAGGTCCTGAAATGTATCCTGTGGAAGTCATGGACCCTCAGGTGAATGTTGGTTTCTGTTTCAGTTCAGAAAGCTCTCAAAAGAATGTCATGTGCTGTATCTTCCTATAGATATAGTTTGATATAGTTTATAGTGTTTGGAAATATAAGAAACAAACAACACACACTTGTGAAAACAATAAATAAACTCAGAAAGACCGACACTGTCATCATATCCGGATTGCCAATGTTGGAACCGCTCGTTCAAGTGTATCAACATAGATATTGGAGCTCACAACTCTTGAGAATAGATGGACTTTCCTTACTGGAGGTGCAATCTCAAAAAATTCGAATATGAAACCATCCAAAAACTCCCCACTATCTCCCAGCTCCGAAAAACGTTTTTCTACGCCTCCTTGACTTTCCCACACTTCTCGGCCAGCGAAAGAACAGCTGTAGCCAACTGGGCGGATGCACGTTGTAAGGAAAGCAGGTTGCACGCAGCACAGCAAGGGTTTGCCGGGTGAAACACCAGTCAAACGGTTTAGCTGTTCAGCGTATCATGTTTGGTCTATGTTTAGTCAAGTCTATATGGAAAATCGGGTGTCTTTCTTTTAGAGCATCTTGCGGCCACCACGAACTGTCTGGAGACAAGTACTTGCGGATACTTGGGGCGACAGCAACAACAACAACAACAACAACAACAACAACAACAACAACAACAACAA
>DF239053.1:295666-311500 GCA_000507305.1 Breviolum minutum Mf 1.05b.01
CAACAACAACAACAACAACAACAACAACAACAACAACAACAACAACAACAACAACAACAACAACAACAACAACAACAACAACAACAACAACAACAACAACAACAACAACAACACAAAATCCATCTTGCAAAATCTTCAAACACCAAATTTCTCTTGCACGGTCCCGCAATCAGAGCTGTTGAATTCGATCTTTCAACCCAATCCAACAAGTATGACCGCATATGACCGCAATTCCATTCGGGAATCATCCCCAAACACTCCCAAAAAAATAATAAAAGGGTAGCCCGGTAGCCATCAATCAGCAACAGCAGCCCTCAAGAAGCTCGTGGAATCTAAGACTAAGATCCGAGTAACTGCAGGATCGGGATTGTTGATATTGCCATAAGCTTCAAACATGGCATCCCAATTATACCTGGAAGCAACAAGGCATAACAGGGCAAGTTTGAAAACCAGAAATTGCGATGATGAATTTTTCCGAGTTGTGGTGATTAAAAAACGCGTTTTGTTTTGCTTAAAATTCACATTCAGCTTTTTTGAGAATTCCCCCCAAAACAAATCCAAAAAAGAAAACGAGGACATCCCCATCAAATTTGGCCATTGGATGCGGCTGAAAATATATCACTATGTGCAATGGTGATTTTGCCTATGGAATCACCAGAGGCAAAACAGACCTTTGAAGGAAAAAAGCATCTCCCTATTGCGATTTGCTGGCCTTTTGTTGCCACCAAACTGTACTGTCTATGCACCCCTGAAACACATTTTATGCTTTGGGAAATGTACCAAAAAATATCCTTTTCAAATATGGCGGTCATTTTCATTTTTAGGTATCCATTTTTTTGTTTCCTGGCAGTGTATGTTTTCCCTGTTGGAAAATGGAGTTTTTTCGAATGGATCGATCCTCCCGGTGCCTCCCTTTCTCGTAGATCTCCTGTGGAAGGCGAAGAAGACATGAAATCAGGTAACAACTAGCTGTGGGTTTGGCTTCGTAGTTTGGGTGTTCCTTATAACCCTATATTTTGATCAAAGAAAACCCCAAAAAATTGATCAACTGGGAAATAATAAATCATATTTGGAAAGAAATTGGGGAAAAAATAAAAAAACGTCCTGGAAGAGATGCGGAATATCCCATGTTGTTTTGTTGTCTTTAGATATTGGATCATGTTCTAGATTTTGGATGGTCCAATTCCAGAAAATGAGTAATCTAGGATGGTTGATGATGTTACATCTTTTTGGTTTCAACCTGGCTATAGCCATGTAGCCATATGGTGGCCTTGAAATCTTTTGGAAATATATGACCAAAACATCATACCCTGCTGTTGTTTTCTGGAAAATCCCTTCATCTTTCAAAATATTTATGCATACCTTGGACGAGACAAAAAAAATGCATTGCTTAAACCTTCCTGCCTCCATTCTGTCGATGGAAAGATGGGCAGCTGATGGATAAATACATGCATTTTTCGATGTCACTTTATGCAAGAAAAAATGTTGGACATTAGCATTGAATCTACCTGGTTCTTACTGTTCATTTAAAGTTTCAGATTTCAATAACGGGGCAGTCGTGTGAAGTATTCAAAGATCCCTTTATCTCACAACATCGCACAAAAGGCTGACTCGGATGTCAGATGTGGGTTATCCATTTTGCTGTTTGAAACTTGCCTTTGCATTTGGATCCTACAGATTTTTCTTCACTTGGATATTGAGTGCTTTGGGAATTCAAAAGTTTATGACACTCAAGAACCAAGTCTGACAATACGCGGAGATTTTGTCTATTCCATGTCACTTCTTGAGTGTGTCTCAACGATTGTCTTGCAAAGAAAGTTTATTGTTGCAAAGCATGTGACATGAATCTGTTTTGTTTTTTGGTGTTTGAATGTTCTGTTTCATCGTGTTTAGTGCTATTTTAAAACACCCCAACCAACACCCGAGCGTTCCTGAACAGCATGGGTTTCTTTCTTACATGATTGATAATAGAAAAATAATAATGACAACAACAATAATAATCATTATAACTAGATGTGTTTGCATGGTTTCTCATGTCCTCATTTCGCAAAGCACCCCTCCCATTTCCATATCGCTCCTCCATGAGCTTGCCTTGCTCTTCATCCCTACAGCGCAATCTCTCTGGCTTTTCATCCTCGGAAATCAAGCTATGCTGGTAAAGAGGTCAACATCTCAAATGGTAACGGGATGGTTTTTTCCGAGTGCTTCTCTTGACACCTACAAAACCCACGTAGAAGATCAAATCGAAGCAAAGCAACCTGAAGATTTCTGATAATTGGATGGGATCCAACAATTTCAATCAATTCCAATGCTTAGTATCCTTAATTCAATCACTATGGAATCATCTTCCACGGTTCGCTTCATGATCACTTTGACAAAATAGGACTTTCAACATATTTTTGTGCCAGGGTCTAAACGCCTTGTATTGGGGATGGCCATCCCACCTTTAATGGGGAAACCTTATAATAGGTAACGGTATATAAACCCCTGCTATCGGGTGGATAACCATCTCCTACAGGCCTTGATCCACTAGCCATTGGCAATCCAAGTTGCTCCCATGTCCATCACCATTCCCAGCTGTCTCCTGCAAGATGTGAGAGATTGGCACGCCCTAATGGACAAGACCATGGACAGGAAATTTCATGCTGTGAAAAATGGTGAAGTTTTGGGGTACAACCTGGTAACCCGTTGTAGATACATCATATCATTCTCATATATGATTACATCTATACGTCAACTTCTACACTATGAAAATCAGTAGAATTTAGTCTTTTTGACACCTCTTGTTTTCACCAGGTCAGTAAGACTTGCTCAAGTCTCAAGTCTAAAGCTAAGGCAGGCGAAGTCTGAAGAAAAGCCTGCAAACCGTTTCCTGCAGAACAGTTGAAAAGCGTGATGCGTTTTGGGGTCTGTTCCAAACCAGCTTAAAAGGGTATAGAATGCTGAAAATCTGTGTAAGAAGCAATTTTCAACAGCTTTTGAACCGCATGCATTTTCAGTTCAAGGACTGAAGAATTTGAAACTTTGTCAGTTCATCTTTTTCAATCACCTTGACCTCTATGAAACGTGTGCGCGGCATTGCGCAACTATGTTTTTTCAACAAAAAGGACGCTTTTGCCAGGAAAATAAGGGTTGCATCTTTGGCTAATCAAAGCCAAACCCTGGAAAGCAGAATTTGGATCATTCATCGTTGGCAGCGAAGACACCGCAAAAAATATCCGACGATGGTATCGGGTGTCTACAGTCTACAAGCCCTGCAAGCCGCAAGCCCTTCCAAGCTTGGTTTTTGGCCACCCCATCACCTGTTTCTCTTTGCCACTGGCACACGACCGCTAGGGCTCCGCAAAATCAGCTTCTGCTGGAAAGAGGCACAGCGCACATGAAAACTCGGCCACCGCGGCCTCGATTCAAACTGCTCTGGAAGGATGCGAAAGAAATGGATGATGAAAGATTTGTACTACGTTGTGAAAAACCACGGAATGGAAGATGATTTACATACTAGACAGATTGATTCTAATCAAATGAAAATGATATAGATGTATTCAAGATAGAAACACCTGAGACCAAGCTTGAAGACCTACAAAGAAAGATTTCGGTTTCAGGTTCTTCGAATCTGCATCAACTGTGGTCCAAGCTGATCCAGTGACGGTTTTGTCGTTTCATTGCAGTGGCCAGAACTTCACGTGGGCAGTGACTAGCAGATGCCTGCTGAATCTAGGAAAACCTATGAAAATGTATTTTGTCTTCACTGTCAACATGTATCTTCAGATGCAGCGAATGCAATCTCTTATCGTCTCTCGTTTCTGACGCCTTTTTAGACACCCTCATAATTACACATAATTACAGTGGGATGGAACTACTGCTTCAATCTAGAAATGGTATGTAAGCACTAATGTGATAGATCATATGGCATATGGTACCCCGATTTCAAAGGGTTGCATATACCTCCATTGAAGCTAACTATGCAGGTTCTTTCTTGGAAATTCATGGCCAACACTGGTTAACTCCGTCAACAAAAGCGTCGACCTGCTTGCCCTTAGCACGAGGGCCATGGACGCCATGGCAGCCCTCGCTGTGTCGCAATGCCACGGGGCCGCTGTCCAACGGCTACAGATTGAATCATGGAATCTGCTGCCGGTCATTTCAAATCGTCAAAATCGTCAAAATCATGTCACTCACCAACTTGAAAAAAAAACGAAATATTTGCGCATCAATGAAATTTGGGGGGCATGACACCTAAATTCCTCAATTCTCATGAATATCCAAGTGATTTGACCATCAAAAACAACTGATTTCACAAGCTCCTTGGGGATCCCACAAACCAGAAAAGGCATCGCACCAGTTGCAGTCTTCTTCCCTCCGGCGCCTCCTCTTCAGAGAACCTGAGCGAAAGAAATTCAAGGCTGACCACAAAGCACCAGAAAGGTACCCTCCAGGGAATTAACATATCCCACCTTGCGAAAAGGAACATCATCTTCAAAATGCCATTTTTTGGGGGATATGTTAGTTCCCTGGAGGGTAATCTGTGGCATAGAAGCATTGATCATCAATTGATTCAAGAAAATGATCTTCCCTCAACAAAAAATGACCATGCAACAGGTCCTTCTCGCTGAATTGCTATGAATTTTGTTTGTTGGGAGGTGCCAATTTGACAGTTCTCTTCACATTATCCTCAAACAAACAACGCTTTTGTACGCCAACATCCACAAGATTCACCACAAGACCCCGGACGACATCAACCATGGAGGTTGGATGTCCCATGATTCGTTGGGCGATGATAATATTGCTATCATGATGTGACTTTTGAAAAGGATACCAATCCTCTAAATGATCCATGTTTCATAGTGCTGCAGACTATACTTCAGAATATCACGGAATTGATCTGCTGTGACGAAATTTGGAAAAGGATCAAACAGTCGAGGGTGGACTTGCTATTTTCGCAAATTACATGTGTGTCTTCAAAGTCATGCAGTAAGTCTCAATAAATCTGCGCATTTCTTGGTCAGATTCTGAAGAATTCGTTGATGGCATATTTGACAGCTGTAAAGCCAGCAGCTAACAGAGGCATCTTTCTTATTCTTTCAATTGTGGTTGAGTTCAGAAAAATCAAAAAATCAAGATCTGAAGTGGAGGATGCATTTGGGATGTAAAATCCAAGAGTAGCTGTCACACGGTGAATCACTTTCTGTTGTTAGAAAGGCCGGGGTTTTCAGTTTTCGTGTTCGCTAGGTAGAACTGTTTTTCTTCGCAATCCAATCAGAATGAAGAGTATAGATCAAAACAAATCAATGACGATGGATTTTGGATTATCTGAAGTAAATTGTTGTTCTTTATATCAAGCTCTGAAAATCATTGAAAAAAAAACATGATTATTCCCCATCTTATTCATCGATCTTCCAATTTTCAATTATTTCTCGAATCTCCGCCCGTCCGCCCGAGAACTTTTTGGTGCACTTCGGTGGTCCACCACGCGTCGTGCCCTTTCGCGACGCCATATCTATTGGATGCTATGAGATCTGTGGATGTTGTGACATCGCCAAGTGATGTCAGGATATGACATGAATCATTGATGAAGACTGGTCTCGATCAGTTTTGTGCGATACATTCTGCGGAAGTTGCATTGAAATGGAAACACACGGCTGCACTATCCATGCTTGCAACGCTACAGTTTGATTCATTTTGATTCAGAGTTGACTTCGCGAAAGTCTTCCGCTGACAATGCAAAATTCTTCTTGCATCCATTTGGTTTTGATCTTCGCGTAAACGCTTCCACTCCGGGCGAAGATTTTGTCAGCTGTCAGTTTTGCACCTTCTTTTTTTTTCCTGTAGCGATCCATATGAGCATAGGCTGATATGTGCGGGTAAGCCATGATAGTTACTGCACTATTATTCTATAATGATATTCAGAATATTCATAACATTTCAATAAATGTCCTAACAATATATACATACATTGTTACATTACATATTTACATATCTGATCATATCTGTCTTTTGTGTTTTCCATATTTCCTGCAAAGTTGTCCCTTGTTTCATAGGAGGGTTCAAGAAGGGTGGGAACGAGCTCAGCTTCCAGTTTTGTTGTCAATCTGTCTTTATGAGCGGCTGATCGAGTCACAACGAACGAGGACCATGTATTGTCTGTGATATCTTCATGACAAACACCCACTTCTGTACCTCTCTTACAATGCATGTACAAATCTTATTTATCTAAAAGTGATTCAAACTACAAAACTGTTCCTTTCATGAAAGTCATTGGGGACGATGAATTGGAAGAATCCATATTCTTGTTCATACTGTTGATGGAAGAAATCCTGCACCACCCTGGGATGGTGCTAAAACCCTGTAAATAATGGGATAACCTACCTATCAACTGGTGAGTTTGCCGGATTTCCGAACCATCAACCGTATCAATCCCCATTTCACATCATTTCACCATTTCAGTTTGAGTTTTCGATGGCCGCTTCGCCCAGGTCCCAGGTCCCAGCCTCATTCCGGTATCTGAATGAGATCACATAGCTCCTGGAGGGTGAAACACCCATGGAGCTAGGTGGATTTTGGAGATTTCAATTTGTGATGCCCCGGATCACATGTATATACGGTCCGTGTTTGAATATGTACGATACTAATATAATACAAATAGATTTTTCACATATTACTGCAATTATATACATATAATACAATTATATATATAATATATATTATAGGCGTTCACCACCAACCTGAAGGTTAGTAACAAATCTGGTGGAATGATGGAGTGGTTACAGTTGGCATCTAAATCTATATAGCTTAACCCTTTTTATAGTTGATGCCTTGGATTCCCTCTGAAACCAAGTTTTAAACAACACGAATCTCAACTTTTGCCGTTTGAAAAAAGCTAGGATTCCTGCGAAAGTTTTCTCAAAAGCCGCGTAGTATGTTGGACATACAAATACCTGTGTATAGTCTTATATAAAGTTCTCTTTTCCGGTCCCACAGATAGATGATGATCGCCTCAGCCTGCGGCACTGCCACGAAATCCCATTTTCCCTTCAAGCAACTTAGGTCCTGCATCAGCAAGATAGCACCCAAACTAGCTTGTGCCTCCCAAGCTTTGGGACTGGCGCTGTTGTGATATGGGTAGGGAACACCGGGTCGAAACGGCCTCAAGAACATGGGGTTTCACGATGTGTCACTTAGAAAAAATGGTTGAACTTTAGATCTTGTGGTGTAGCCATCAGCGGCCAATGGAATACAACTTGGTGTTTGGAGACAAAGAAAACAGCAAGAAAGACACAAGAAAGCAAAGGAGCCACAATAGAATCAAGCCGTGCCCAAGCGAATACCATTCAAGAAGAATCTCTTTTATCTCCATCTGCAATATAGCTTCATCCAACCAACTGACACGTGTCTTATGCTAATAAACTCACACAAGCCATACTATGAAAATCATCTGGGCATGCAAAAAGGGTGAGGATTCCAGGATTCAGTTGTCACCTGTCACCTGTCTAGTGAACACATTGATTGGCACATTGGCAAATTTCCCATGTCTCCGAAACAGCCCCTTCTCGACGTGGAAAAAATCTCCAAGCTGGACCTGGGATTTGACGTAGTCAGTTGCTGTCTACTCAAACCTTCTATTGGATCCATTTCCCAATTTTTGCATTCAGAATGATTCCATGTCTAAAATCTGCAGGCCTAAAAAAATTATGAGTCTAGTTCTTTCCTTGACACCCTTTAGTCATCTATGACACTTGACAAAAAAAAACACAGGCGCACGCACACATCACAATTAGCAGACTTCAGAAAATCCTCCAGCGTCGACAAGAAATCTGCGGTGCAAGTCCACGGTTGAAGACTATTGTGTACTCCAACTCTTCTTCTCTCCAACTCCATCGTTCCATGCGACAAGTTGCGGGTGGAACAGGAGTCGCTGGAATCGTTGGAATCGTCGAAGTAGATTCCAGCAAGCGCGACAGTCAACTTTAGCATCACCACTCTGAATCATTTGCATTCAGAAGCTCTATGCCAATGTAATCTTTGAATGTTAAAAAGTTACTACCAAAAAAGTGACGATGTAGATGTACATATCCCCTGCAAGAAGTAAGAGCATCCACACATGATGTGAGTATAGAATATACACAAAACTGTGTTGGATCCACCCTTAGACTAATGACTGCCAAACAACTGCGATTGCAGTTAGGCACATGTCCTCGCCCACCTGATATTAGTCTGTTCCTCTCAAGGTCAAAGGCAAATCATCTGGAACCGACTACCAACTCTTCATCAATTCTAAGAGTTTGTGAATTCACGTCATGACCACAAATTCCAAAAAAAAAAAACATGTTCAGGACAACTCAGTAAACTCCAACTCTTGGAAAAAAGGTGCCAAGTTTAGTTTCAGTGGAAGTATGTGTTTTTTTACCAAAACTAGAAGTTGCTTTGTCATGCTTTGTCCATTCCGCCCTTCAATTTCAGCGCGATTTAACAACACGTTTTTTCCATCAGAATCCAAGACCGGCAACTGACCACCGACCGGCAAACTGACCCACCGGCAAGCCCAGCCTTGGGACCTTTTACCACAGCCACGGGATTCGTGAAATCCGTTTTCGTCTGGGCGGAAACGAATTCATCAGAGGCTTCTTGGACAAGTGTAGATATTGGTGTGAAGATTAATTAAGAATACGGAGTTGCGAGCTGCGGACCAAAAAATAATGAAAAAAAAACAGAAATCAGCCCTTTCTCGAGAAGAATACCGTGGCGTGTTCCAAAGGTGGATGCCATACTCTTTCTAGTTGCAGAGGTCAAAGTGTTTCTTTGTTGTGAGTGGGCAGTCTCTATTTGCACCGTCTCTATAGAGCAATCAAAATCACTTCTCCCATCTGAAAAAAAAAAACGTCAGATATCCACGCCAATCCATGACACAACTTTAGACACAATCACATGTGGCACTGGGGCAATGTCTATCCCCTTCAAATAGTCAGTTTTCAAAGCTACAAAGGAATCTTGTCATGTCTTCAACGTTTCACATTCGTTATGGTTACCGTAAGCATTCAATACATTTCAGCTCATGTCAACATATGTCAACCAAATCGCTTCGTTTAAAGTTTAAGCTTCAAATTGTGGAAATAGTATGGAATGAATTGTGAAAACAATCCTAGCAGGCTAGCATTTCTTGGTTTCAAAAAATTGTGTCTTCCAAAAGGCCTTTGTTAAAGGCTTCACCTCGTCTAGCACCTGGAGAGCTTGACCGTCAGGGTTTCACCCAACAAAGGCTGCAAAGAATTTTAGACATTTTTCATAGTCAACGAGCTGCATCTTCAAGATGTTGTCTTGAATTTTCATTGAACACAATCCTCTCCGAGAGGATTTTGAGACCCGGGTGAGATGTGAGAATGATGCAAATAAGAGTGAGGATTCCTGGATCCTCAACAAAAGGCTTTTACTGCTCAGCCAACACTCACCACACATCCGATACCCAACTCTTCCAAAGTCACGGTTACGTCGTTTTTGTTACCTGCTTCCGGGAGTGTCACATAAAAATCCATCCCAGTTCACGGCGTGGCAGCACAGCACCTGTGGCAACACCTGTGTTTCGTTCCCTACAACGTCCCCCTGGCCTGGAAGGTGACTTGAATGTCTCCTCCAGCCATTTGCTTCAGTTGGTGTAGTCTGCCTCAGTCGGGCCACAAACCGGGCCGAAACGGGCCAACTCACATGGACTCTCAAAAATGTACAAAATGATTCAAAGATCAGAAACAGGAGCGGGAGAAGTTTAAGAAGGTACACTTTCCAAAACCACCGTAAACATGCACTGACTTTAGGGGTGTTCCGCTGAACAACTGATGAATGGTACTCATTCCATTGGTGATCCGTGTAGAATGACGTCGAATCCCCGCTAAATTGGGCGTACAGTATCCCAATTCAACGACTTGTAGACGCTGCTCCAACGACTTCCTCAAAGATGCTTCCCACTCTCCCAAATTATATAGCAGCAGCACCTCCCACTGCCCAGTTGCAACCTTCCGTTACCTTTTAGCAACCTGAGAGATTCTACCAGTGAAACCGACAACTTCCCCAGAATCATCCACCTCCTTCAAACTGCGAGACGAAATCTTTGGGCACCTTGAGAGTGTGGTTTCGGGGAGGGTGTATAATATGCACAAGGGATAGATAAATACATACATAGCCCATATACAGTACAAATATAATATATAAATACATGCATATATATATATATACATANATAGCCCCATATACAGTACAAATATAATATATAAATACATGCATATATATATATATACATATACATATACATATACATATACATATACATATACATATACATATACATATACATATACATATACATATACACTGAGACATAGTCTATACAATAATATGTCAAACATGTATCCATGATTTTCCAATGCTATGTGGCTTCGGGTGTCAGGTCTGATCACATAGATTTGATATGCGATCCATCCAAGGTTCTCGAACCCAAAAGCTGCATCTTTGACAAATGATTTTACCAAAAAACAGGGAGATACTTCCCAAAAAACACAGACAACAAAAACCAAACCAGCCTCAACTTCGTGTGTGTCTTCATCTTCCTGCGCCAAACGGAGCTTTCAATGCTGGAAGTTTCAACATTGTGCAGCTTCTTCGCGTCTGCCACTAACACATACACACGCAGAGACAGTTGTATTCTGGCTTCTGTGTATGTGGTTTATTGTATACATAAATTACAATGGATATACCGTTAGATTCATCCTTCACCAACCTCGATTTCCCTGAAATCTAGCCGGGATTCCAGTACTACTTGTTTTGAAATCTGCTAAGAAGCTGGAGGCGACCTTCCATTTCAAGTCAACTCAAACGACATTAAGTTATACGTTTCCAAACAGGCACGAGATGCCAAAAAAAACCTAACACAACAATACACATCTAACTTGAAACCAGCACTGGAAGAATAGAAGCTAATATGATATAATGTATATATATATATGATGATATGTGTAATGAACATTGTCGTTCAAAATGTGTTCATATTGCATGCGAGGCGAACCAATTCAAAGTCGTTGTAGTATCTGGAAGTGCCTCCCTGTCGATCCACCTTCCGTTCCCTGTCCTGGGGCCATTGCCCCGAATAGCCAGCCTCAGTCGTTGGGTCTCAGAGTGATCTCTTTGAGACATGATCCTTATGCTGTTTGATTGGAGAAGGTATAAAATGTATGAATATTGGTTCACCTGAGGTATCCTTGGTTCTAGTATGTATGACTGTGTGACGGTATGACTAACCTTGGAACCGCCAGGCTCATTGCTGTCTTATAAGGGGCCAAAAGGCCGTCTTTTTAAAGTGATGCTTAAAGCTCTGTGGTTAAAAGAAACGCAGATTTGAGTATCATATAATCTGATCGTGTAATATCTTACATTCATCTCAACGTACTATGCCATCTGTTCCCTGTCGGTGTCATTTCCAAGTTCAAACACTAGCATACACTAGCACACACTAGCACTGAAAACTGAAAGTCCTGGGTCTCACTGGTAGCACCACGGTCGAATGAACAAATTGTACTCCTTGGAACTCCATATTTCAATCCAGATCTTTAATTTGGACAGTTTTCCGTGGAAGAACACGACTGGACTCTTATACACCCAACCTTGGAAAGCAACTCAAGGTTGCAGCACCCCTTCCTTCTCCATGTCTCCGATGGATCCGAACAAATCTTCAGTCATCTTCCTTTGCATAGGTAACTTTCCGTGGATGGGCATAGGTAAGAGATGCTATGAGCCACCACCAATCCACGAACTGAGTTTCCCGGCATACTGGCCACCTGGCATCAGTTGCGTGGCGGAAAAAAAAGCGGCAAATGCCACTGTAGTCTGCTGGTACTGTACATCTGTATACATCTGTAACTTGTTTTTTGCGGTTCTTGAGAGCAGGACAAAGTGGACACAGAGGAGGTCGCGAGTGGCACAACAACATTTATTGTTCCACCACATGGCGACCTCCTCTGTGTCCACTCCTTTGTTGTTCCACTGCGCGGCGACCTCCTCTGTGTCCACTCCCCTTGCCAAAGAAAACCAATGATGGCCGCAGGTTGTATTTGATAATTATGCGATATGGATATGTGCTTGTTTTTTTTGGCCGAGCAGAAGCTAAGCTCCAATCAAAATGATCCCTACAATGTGACACCTCAGGTCTCACGATTCGGCATACGTAATTGGACTAAACCAACGAATACCTGAGTTCATGTTGAACAGCAGAACTGTCTCCGCCATCCTCTGCATGGCCCCAGGTCACGACAGATCCATCTGCCAGAATCGCAGCAAATGCCTGACTTGTGCGCTGAATCTGCTGCACACCCTTGAGCTTGTCTCGAACTGCGGAACTGTCACCGCCTCTGTCTGGGTTACCCCAGGTCACGACGGATCCATCTGCCAGAATCGCAGCAAAAGCATGATGTGTGGCCTGAATCTGCTGCACGCCCCTGAGCTGATCTTGAACTGCCGAACTGTCACCGCCATAGCGTGGATCACCCCACGAAACAACGGCTCCATCTGGCAGGATTGCAGCAAATGCAGCCGTACTGGCCTGAATCTATATATGTAGTTGCATGAGATAGCGCCCTTGATTTGCGTCTAGCTCAAAAACAGCGCGCAGCACCAAGCCCCAAAGAGACGTAGCGCAAGCCACTGCATTGCCAACAACTCATAGTGCACCAGAATGGTACCTTAGATGAAAAAACCGACCTTAGTCATCAACCTCAGTGTGCACAACAGGATTTCGTCTGTCATTGACAACTGCGGCAGCAACCTTAGCAAGGTAGTTTAGAGTATGGTAAGTACTCCCTTTTTCATCAAGTTGCAGTGGCCATCCGAAACGAGCCACAAGTGGATTATCAGGCTTTTGTCTAGGTCTGCCCTCAGCAAAGTGAGCACAGTGCCAAGCCATATGTTCCCAAGTGCCATTGGGGTGTGAACAGTAAGGACAGCGCAAATCCTGTCTGGAGGTCATGACAGCGTAAGCCGCCGGCGACACAACAGCCCCTAGGGCCACATGTCGAAACCATCCATTATCATTAATGCAAGACCGGAGATCCTTCAAATTAATGCAGCGGTAAAAACCAAGGAGCTGTTCCTTAGTGTGAGTTTGCAGCATCTGCTGCGGCTCTCGACGTTTTTGGTGCAGCCACTTTTCAAACTGCTTTTCCCTCCATGAGCACCGAATGAGATGGAGTGCTTCACCAATGCCCTCAGAGGGGGTGTTGACCGAAATGGTACTTAGTTCTTGCCAGCCCAAATCCTGCAACCTTTTGCGCAGAATCCAAATACTTGAACCAAACGCCTTAGTCCAAGACAAATGACCTAAGTGAAAAAGCTTTGTAGCACGAGCCCACAAACGTTGGAGTGCAATGGAAGAAATGTCAAATTTAGCACCATAAACGACCTGACGCAGGTGAAGGGAGGCTTGTCGGGCCGAAAACCCCACAGAATGTCCAAAAAGCCGAAGAAACTTCTTGACAGTGGCCTGAGTAGGAAATTGAGCAATCCAACCAAATGAAATAATAGAGTTGATGAACAATTTGTAAGCCTCAAGGGCCCGCCCCCAGGGCAAGCAGGCACTTCTCAACATTACCGCCCGAGTAGCGGCTCTTTGAAAACGTTCCTGTTCGACTTCATGATATTTTCGTCTTTTAGTAACGGTGACAGCTCCTAAAATTCGCAACTCAGAAGCAATCCATTGTTGTGGCGCCGAAAAGCAATTGTGACTCAAAACGCTTACCTTTAGCAACGATCTTAGTTTTTTCCGGGCTTTCCCGAAAACCCACGGTGGCACTCCACTTTTGCCAACGTTCAATCTGGGCCAATGTGGCTTCCAGAGAATTAGACCACCATGACCTGTCGTCCATATAAACCTTAGTGACCAAACGGCTGTTGGGTTCAGATGTGGCTCTCAGTCCTGCAGATGCCCAAATGGCAAGAACAAGCGGAGCGCAGGGACAGCCTTGGGGCGTAGCATTTCCTGCCCAAAGCGGGCTCTCAAGCACTTCACCTTCCCAAGAAATCCATCTTTTCTGTTTCCCCCAAGCATCCATGAGGAGATTACATAAATGATCCGGCCAATTGAGGTTACGAAGCAAATCAACAGTAACTGCCGGTCGCATACGGTCATAGGCCTGTTTCCAATCCATTGAAGCAAGGAAACCTAAGTTATTTGCCATAGTATCTTGGAGCACTTGGGCGAGGGTTTCGGCACCAGGAGAACCTTTACCATAGCAGATGTCATGATGCAGATTTTGAGAATACCAATTTTGAACAGAAGGACTTTGCAAGACAGCACTAGCATACACCCTCCACCAAATACTCAAGACGGTAATGGGACGCGTGTTGCCCGGTTCCAAGGAACCATTTTTCACCTTA
This sequence comes from Breviolum minutum Mf 1.05b.01, assembly GCA_000507305.1. Taxonomy (NCBI): domain Eukaryota; class Dinophyceae; order Suessiales; family Symbiodiniaceae; genus Breviolum; species Breviolum minutum. The sequence continues at coordinate 310,073 of DF239053.1, forward strand.
TTAGCTTTGGGGAAGGAAACTTGCCGAGACTCTTTTAACTGATCAGGCAGCTTTTGAGCAACGTGCCACTGACGAGAAATGATTTGGTGCCACAGTGCAATCGCCTTAGATGGCAGAAACTGGACTTCGCCACCAGTCCAGTGGTCCGGTCCGGCAGATCCTTTAGCCCGTCGCACCGCACTAAGCAAATCACCTTCTGAAATTTCGACCCAGTCGACATTTTTAACAGGTCCAAAGTCCTGAGTAAGTGCATCACTGGCTTGTTGGACCGTTGTGTCGTGATCCGCCCAAACCTTATTCCAGTGATCTGCAATGAGCTGAGCCGCTTGCCTAGAAGAGTCAGCATTGCCGACAGAGACCCCTGAAAAGTTAGTAGTCTTGCTATGAAGCCATTTACTAAGTTCACGGAAAGTTCCCTGGGCCATTTTACATTTCCACTTCTCGATGTTAGTGGATTTTTGGGCCCTTTCTTCGATTTCCTGTTCAGCCTGCAACTGTTTGATACTATCCAAGGCACGGTTCAAGGCCTCCTGTCCATTCATGTCCCTAGAACTTTCCGGCCAAAGTTTGCAAAGCAGACTAGGGTTAACAAATCCCTTTCTGAGAAACTGGCGCTTCACTTCATGGCACCGTGCCAATTTTCGACGAATCTTTCTAAGCTTTTCACCAGACACTGGGTTCCCAGCCAATTTGGTGGCACAATTGACAAACTGATGTTTACCTACCGAGCCTTTTTGCTGAAACCCGGATTGTTTGAGCAGGGCCTGAGTCTGCAGTTTGAGATCCCCGCAAGCCCGACGGTCCACATCTTGGAGCGTCCAGTAAAAAAGTTTGTTGAGAGCTTTTTGGAAAAGATCCCATGTTTCCTGCACAAGTTCCGAACTGCAGTCATTGCCTGAAAGTTGCAGGCAACTAGTCAGGGCCAGAAAATCAGAGTCACTTACAGCAAGGATGTCCCAGGTTTTTTCCAACTCCTGGAGCCAAACCTCACTGGAGAGGTCCTGAGGTTTAGACCACTGAGGCGCTGGCTTTAACCTACCTCGTTGCCTGTCTTGCGCTATGTGACACAATTTAAACCAAACACCCTTGTGATCTGAAAATTTGACCTTAGTGTTAACGGAGCCTGAACAGGCCTGAGTATTTTGCATGCCCCAATCAATAACTCTGTTACCATTCCACCGCGTGCCATCATACTCATGAGGAACCAAGGCCCCTCCCAGAGAACCAAGAAAGGTGGCAACCAAAGAATCTTCGGGGGTTTCGTTGGCATCTCCCATAGCCAGCCACTTGTGCTTATGCAAGTCAATGGCAGCACAAAACAAACCCAAGGCTTCAACCCCAACACAAGCATGTCCAGGGGGGAAATAAAAGTTGATGAGCTGCAAATGACCAAGCCACAAACCGGACACCTGACAATCTTTGTGAACA
>DF239053.1:311593-413907 GCA_000507305.1 Breviolum minutum Mf 1.05b.01
AGCGTGGATCACCCCACGAAACAACGGCTCCATCTGGCAGGATTGCAGCAAATGCAGTGAAATTGGCATGAATCTTCAGCACACCCCTGAGCTTATCTCGAACTGCGGAACTGTCACCGCCTCTGTCTGGGTTACCCCAGGTCACGACGGATCCATCTGCCAGAATCGCAGCAAAAGCATGATGTGTGGTCACAATCTGCTGCACACCCCTGAGCTGATCCCGAACTGCCACACCCCAGTCTGCATCACCCCGATCCGTCTGCCAGAATCCCAGCAAAGGCATTATGTACGGCCTGAATCTGCTGCACACCCACGAGCTGATCTCGAACTGCGGAACTGTTGCCGCCGCGTTGTGCATGACCCCAGCTCACCACGGATCTATCTGCTAGAATCGCTGCAAACGCGAACTGTGTGGCCACAATCTGCTGCACACCCTTGAGCTTATCTTGAACTGCCGAACTGTCACCGCCGTGGTCTTTATGACCCCAGGTCACGACAGATCCATCTTCCAGAATTGCAGCAAAGGCACTATCTGTGGCCTGAATCTGCTGCACACCCTTTACCTCATTTAGAATTGCCGAACTGTCACCGCCGTAGTCTTTACGACCCCAGGTAACGAGTGTGCTATCTCCATGACACCACCGGACAAAGGCACTTCTTGTTGCTGCCAGCTGTGGTTGAAGCACCAGAGCTGTGAGGCTCTCTCCGTCCTCTATCTCTGCTTCTTTCAAGGTTTGCTCAAAATCGACTAAGACTCGATTCTTGGCAGTGATAAGTTTGAGGCAGTTTTGCCCAAAGGCTCGCTGGGCTGCTGTCTTTAAATCTTGAAGTAAGGAAGAAGGCAAAAGTGTGAAAGGTTCAGCATGCCCATTCAACAAAGCTACAAGTACATTAATTTGAGCCATCTGGGATTTCCTCCGATCTTGATTTTTCAAAGCAAAAAATCTCTGCTTCAGACATTGAGCCCAAGCCAAGAATGCATGATCGGGGAACCATGCACAGTAACCCTCTTGTAGCACTCCACATGGATGATGACAGCATGATATATGTATTTGATATCTAGGTGGATTTACTGCGAGCTCCAGGCTGACTGTCAATAGTATCTGTCTATCCGTCAGTCAAACACTCAGTTCATGTGCCTAAATCCCTTGAATCATGGGAAACGCGAACTCTACCAACTTTACGAACTTTATGGATGATTGTCCATGTCATTCACCCTGCACTGCCAGAAGCACTCTGATAATCAGGGTATGTCACTAAGGTCCATGGGTTCTATAATTTCATGTCTAGATATTGTCTTTAGATCAAACTCTAAAGATCTCTCAACCTCGTGGCATGGAGGTTGTCTAACAAACCCCGGGGCTAACCTGCACTCCACCTGGACAAAAATAAAATGTACATCTATAAAGTCGTAGACATTCTATCATATTGTCATATAACTTTCAGATATTTAATTTACGGAATGATCCACCCACATGCCTTTGTACCTCATACCAATAGGCACAACGGATTCCAAGTCTTCAACCTCTTGGTCTTACGGAGCTTGAGATCTCCCTATAAAGCCAAATCGAGTAAAATCATTATGGGTAAACGGGTAAAGCCCCACCATCATTTGAATTTGCCATGCGTTATTAAGTTATTATCTGATATCCTCCAAACAGCTTGGCCATGTCGACGGACTCACGGTATTGAAAGGGGGGAATGCTCGATAGTTACCAAAGGCATGTACCCTGCAATGCACCCCAGACTCAAACATGTTGCCCAACAGAAACCCAGCCACCCATTCTCTTGCATGCCTTGATTGTTGCCGTATTGCTGGTTGCCATACTGCTGGTTGCCATACTGTTGGCCACCGTATTGCTGGTTGCCGTACTGTTGGCCACCGTACTGCTGGTTGCCGTACTGTTGGCCACCGTACTGCTGATTGCCGTACTGTTGGCCACCATACTGCTGATTGCCGTACTGTTGGCCACCGTACTGCTGATTGCCGTACTGTTGGCCACCGTACTGCTGGTTGCCGTACTGCTGGTTGCCATAGTTCTGGTTGCCAGATTGCATGCCTTGCTGCATGCCATACTGGTCCGGCTGTGCGTTCTGCTGCGCGCCGCTGCCGTTGAGATAGGCTAGCCTTAGTCAAAGAGTGCACCTAGCAGGCTACAGGGTGGCTGGTTCGTCGATCTTAATTGAACGGCGGCCATACGACTGCTTCCGGTGTTTTTCGAGCTTCTCCTACCCAGAGCTTAGAAGAGCAATATCGCAGATTCCTTTATTAATCCTTATCCCTCTTTTCAAAGCTCAGCTCACAATGTTTTCTTGCATAAGCCATCTCTTGAAGAATGTCAACGTCAAATAAGAGCAAAATGTATGATTGCAAATTGCAACAAAAGAACAGGTGAATCATAACAACCCAAAAACAATAATTTCACAGTCTGGTACAAGTATGAAGGCCACATTCAACTTGTAACATCATAACTTTCAATCAATTTATGAGATATCATGGTGCCTTTCTTTGTCATTTGTTTCCAACAAATCTTCCAACATCTTACAACTCCATGACACTGAAGACCAACATGGGGAACTTGTTTCCTTAAACGGCAAGGGACTCGGTGGCTTGTGGTTTGCCATCCCTATTCAGGAAGACCTTAGATCATCAGGAGAGGCTTCAGTTCCCATTTTGTTGCGGGATTGCTTCAGCTTGTTTTTTGAGTCAAAGTTTTTGTGAGTTCTCAAGAATGTTGCAAATCCAGCTGGAAAACTCTGTGTTCAAGCTCCTATAACTCTGCTACAAGTAGCTCTATATTCCACCAAAAACCCTATCTCTAGAAGCTTGAAAAAATCCTTTCCGCTCCCAGCTTTTCGGGAGCGTATTACATTCCCCAAAAAAACGCCGGGCGAAAGAACGAACGCCCATCCCCAAAAAAAAAGTGCGGGGGGAGCTCCTATATTATGGGACACTGATGTCACATAAACATCAGTCGTCTCCTTCAAGGTTCGCACTCCGAAGCTCACGTTCTCGCCCTCTTTGAAGTTTCCCAACTGCTTCTGATGCACAAAAATATCCTGGATGTGATCCAAAAAATTCAAACGAGCCCAACAGAAATGGCTGGCTGAACTTCAGGGATGGTTCGGGAAAACCTTAAGAATTTCAGATTCAGATTCGGAATTACCTACCTGTTTTTGTTGTTTTGAAAAGGTGCCTTTTGCAGGTCAAATGTTGCAGCAAAGTATATGTATAGATATATAATAGTCTAACTTGCTAAACTCTCCCTGGTATCACTGCTCTATAAAGTAACTCCGAAATTGGTCTCATCTCACTTCAAATCTCTCGGAAATCTCTCCATGTCTCCAATCAATCTGACAATTTCACCTCCAAATATGTATAATATATATAGTATTAAATGATTCTTACTAACATATTCCAGCACATTCCAATATATAGATATATCTATGTAACTCTATGTATGTCACCATTTTCTTGTGTGTTTTTCCCTCCCCTTTTCGGACCGAGGTGCCCGGTCGGGGAATCTCTGTTTCAGCTCAATACATCGGATGAAGCCGAAGCCTTTGTCCAATAAATATTTGACGATGGTGCCTTCGAAGCGTCGATCCTGCGGATCAGATGGATGTTTTAAGTGGAGTGTTGACGGTTGATAGTTGATGATTGTGGGTTTTTTTCAATAGTTTGTTGGACCATCCATCCTGAGGCTGTAACATAAAAACCCTTGGGAAATCATGACATGTTTCTTTGAAATCATGATTGGTTGCATGAAAGGATCCTTATTTGCTGGCTTATAATCACTAGTTTAGTTGGGGAGGATTTCATCCCCTGCAGCAAACAACCCAATTTTTTCTCACTCTTCATATGAATTTCAAACAACCAAATGGAATGGGGTCAGGATGGGGGTAGGATGGGGTTTGGGATGCTTTTGGATGTTTTGGATGTAAGATGTAGATTGGAATCACTTGGGATGGTGGGATGGGGGGCCACATCGGACCACAACACCCCTTGAATGTATATACTATATACGTATACAGTGACTTGGTATAAGCCTGTTCAAATAATAATTACAAAACCTTTGGTGCCTTTCTTGGGGGTTCCTGGATGCATATGCCTTTCCACTCTACATTTTGACAGGTTTGTGAAAAATTGCTTCTGTCCTTGTCCGATGCTGTGTGAATGTAAAGAGCTTCTGCCATTGAACTCCAAGCTGTTCAAAGTATGTGAAAGTTGCAGTGTCTAGATGCTCTCAACCTATCTGAACCAACCGGTCATCCATGGTGTTTTCATCTTCCCCCAAGAAGAGTTAAACAAAACCAACAAAAAACATCAACCATGAGTGACCATGAGCCTTTCTAAACTCATTGCCCTGAAACAAAAAATCATCTACCGATATATTCGATGACTTTTTGGAGTTCCGAAATGGCTATTGCAATAGCTATTTGGCTCACCATAGGTCAAACTCAGTGCCATCCACATCAACCCCCCCCTGTCCGTGAGACCAGCCACTTGCCTACAGCTGTTTGGGGAGTTGATGATCACTAAGGATGACTTGGGGGTGATGATCCCTGCATGGAATCTGATATGTAACGTATAATTTCTTTACTTGCATATTCATATATATCATATATGTATATAAATGCATGCCATTTTACTTCAATAATCTTGATTGTATTGGTGTTTATCTGCCAATTCATCATGTTTCTGTTTTTCATATGAGCAGCGGATTGATGTCTGGTTCTTTCTGCACGCGTTGATTCTAGTCGTCGTTTTACATCTCGTGCGGACCAAAGACCATCTCGCTTGACATGGTTTGGGGTGTCGCATGCATAAATCCATGACGTTCCTCCCAATGTCAATCTGATCAAGGTCATCAGCAATTATTGTACGCGTTTTCGTGGCGGATCATCTCGTTATACACACTTTCGGACCTGTCATAGAAAATACTGGGTACTGTAATACTGAGTAATTGTTTTCGTGGCGGACCATCTGGTTTTTCCACACATATCCACACATGCATTTCCAACAGTTGCGACCATATCTAAAGGTGGCCTCCCCTTCTAATCATTGGTCATCTGCTCATCTATTTGGATATTTCACTGAAGTCTTCAATCCGACAACCACACTTCCTGCGAAACAAAATGCGATACAAAGAAACCCCAAAGTCGTTGCAAGAAAAGCTAAAATGCCCTATCGAAGACTATCGAAACCCTGGCGCATCCTTCCAACTTTACCAACTCTTCCCATTCCAATCCAACATCCAACTGTCCCAGCTTTTTGGCGTTGTGGTAAAATACGGTTACTGTACCCTCCAGTAAAAAACAACACACCACATGGCTGGCTGGAATTGAAAATCCCCCATTTTCAACAGGGAATAACATCTTCAACAGTAGTCCATTTTCCAGCCCGCCATGTTAGTTTACCAGAAAATAAGACATTCAGTCCAAGGTTCTGCTGCTCCATCTCCAGCCGCCCCGGGCCCCCACGGTCCCCCGGGTGGGGCCGCGACTGAGCTGCTGAGCTGGTAAAGCTACGGTTCCCACAAAGGGTTGACCCACCAGCAGCAGCGACAAGATTACAGCAACAAACAACACCAAACCACGGCAATCTATCGCAAACCAAGCCTGACCATACCATAACCAAACTAAACCTACCGTAATATCTGACCTAACTAACCAACTAATTCAACTGGCTGACTAACTAAATACCAACCAAACAAAAGTTTAAAAAGTGAAGGGAACTAATTTTGAACCACATTTGCTCAATTCTTTGCAATAATTTTAACCATCAGAGGTTTGAGTGAAAACCCGTAGCGCCGTAGCGTTCCTCGTTCCTCCGCGGCCGCGACTCTTTTGTTGGGTGCCCATAGATTCACAGATGGACCCGCTCATCGAGCCACCTTCAAAGCTTCCAAGGCCTGGGGGAGTCTGCTGTTGAATGGCATATGGGGACATTATCTATACTATATATATATATGCAGGCATACATATACTATATATATATATATATGAGTATATACATATTATATATATGAAAATATAGGTGTATATATATATACTACGTATAGGTGTATATATATATGCAGTATACAGTCAATACATCTATGTATATATGTATATAGACTCTAGAGGTAGGAAGTGGATTGATACATCCTACACGTGATAACATATGTCTCTCTATTGGTCAATCTAAAATGGACAAAAAGGAAACATACTTAGGTGAAAACATTGACCTTCAGAAGAAAAAGACATCACGGGAATACATTGTAGTCGTTCTTCCTGCCAATTTCACAGCGCTTTGCAAACCCAGATTTGGAACAACGGGGTCACTTGGTGCCATTGTACATGCCACCATCTTAGAAATGACCCATTTGCCATAGCCAGGCACCCAGGCTAACCAGCTTAAGGGCTCATCATGGATCCCAAAAGGATCAGAGAAACTTTACTTACAGCAAACTTAAATGGGATTGCCTTCAGAAATAGGTAAAATGGGTTGGGAGGTTCCTGTAAATTCCACCATTGAAATTTCAGCATGATTCAGATTCCATGGTATTTCCCATGGTATTTGTTCATGTCCGCATCGAATGTTTCCTCATTTCCTTGCAACATTATGCCACATGCAGTTCGTTCGTTTCTGTCACCCCAATGGGAAACTCCTCCGTTTTGAGTTGGACATAGCCAAAAACTGACATACACCAAACATCACCAAACCACACCCCTCTGCACCTCTTCCAAAGACTTGATCTCTGCATCTCTCTTGGCCTTACGCTCTGCATAGCTGGCACCCGCATCCGCGCACTGCGGCTTCAGTTGTTCGAAGGTCTTCATTGCTGCATCCAACTCCTGCAATGCAGAGCTTTAAAGGGTTTTAAAAATACATGACAACAGCGTCCAAAAGTTAGCCGTCAACAAGTGGCCTACATCAAAAACAAATATACTCTTGTAGATACATAAGGAACTCTGCATGTGTACTTTTCATGCATAATATGAATGCATGTATGCAGTATACAGTTACGCGGGTACGTACGTACCGTAGGTAGGTATGCATGGGTGCTGGGTTGCTAATCAAGGTGTTACACGCCTTGGAAAATGAACAGCCAGACTCCAAATAAGATGCTTTCGGATGTGTGGAATGAAGGCGTTTCCTTCACCATTTCGAATGGTCCATGTTGGTTTTTCAGGGTGTAGCTTGAGACAGCCGGTCGTGGCATCATCGGAACTTGTTGGGATAAGAGGAGCATACACTTAGAATTCTTCAAATTGAAATATGTTTTGGATGTGGGTGGTCGAAACAGCACATTTCCAGAAATCCAGAAACAGCAACTGGAAGGGTTTGGGTTTTTCAAGACACCTTTAGCTTCAACAATCCCGAGGCCAAGGCCCAAGGCCCAACCCATCAACTGTGCCCCATTGGACACCATCCCTGAGGCCCTGGCCTTCTGTACTGCTCCGAGGTCTCCTTCCAAAGTTTTCACTTTTTGACTTTCGGATTCCTTTCGAGCAGTCCTGGGTTGGTTCACAACATGGCGAACACGTACAAAGACATGCCATGGTTCAATGACATATCTCCTGATGATGATAATAACAATGATCATACACTATGATAACAAACATGATGACACTCATGATGATGATTATGACGATGACGATGATTTCAAATGCAAAAAAAAATGTGAAATGCATCATGGAGCACTTGTCAACTCATCTCATTGCTCCAAGATGCTTGTGCTCAACATCCTTCTCCTTGCCAGCCACATCCAACTTGGAATCCTCCATGAAGGTCTCATACTCCTGGCAAGATTTACAACATGAGTCAGCCATCCCCAAATGTCTACCAATCTATATCTGTGGGTCGTCATACTATTGATATAACGGGTACAAAATCCTGCAATAGATCCAGCTGAAGGAATCCCATTGATCTTCACTGAATGAAGTGTCTAACCAAATCACTCACCTGTCAACTTTCACCCAAGCCACCCAAGCCACCCAATCCACCAGCACCATCATCATCATCATCATCATCATCATCATCATCATCATCATCAGATCTTTGGTTAAAAGAAATGATCCAATCAAAAAAAAACATCCCCAAATCACCACCTTGCTGCTCTGCTTCTCTGCAGCACTGGTCTCAGCCTCCAAGCGGGCAAAGTCGCTTTGGATGACTTCGATCATGCCAATCACGCCGCCACTGGCCGAGGTCATACCCTGCCCCGGACGGAAAATCGGGAGATCCAAACACAGCTTGGCTGGGAATTTTTGACACAAATCAGATTGGTGGATGAACTTCAGGATGAGAATTGATGAAAGTCAATGCGAAGATGAGCTTACAATTGAGCAGAAAACAGTTTTATGAGCTCCACCATAGCTATGGAGTAGAATCATGTGTAATTAGCGCTTCTATGATTATGATACTTCGAGATGTTTCGAGACGTTTCGAGACTATGGTAGAGATGTGTACACTCTCTGCCCCATCATCATCCACCACCACCACCATGATTTTTTCTAACAGACCCCTTCTCCTTCTCCGGGCCTCGTATGGTGCATTGGTCTGCACAAGCGCAGCAGCCTTTGCATAGAACTCGTTGAGCCTCACATGGTTGACGCGGGTCTTCCGGATCAAGAATCGGGGATAGATTTGATGATCTACTCCACGTGAAATTGGAGATAGTTCTTAGAAGGTTTTATGTTTGTAATTTTGTATGTATTCGTGCGTGTTCATATGTATCGTTGACGAGAGAAGGTTGAATGAGTTTCATAAAAACGTGGATGAAGATTCTGCAGGTTTGCTGCTGGTGTTGGACTGTTCGACGCGGCTGCTAGTCTGTCTCGCAAGCTCTTTGCCTCCTTCACATGAAGCCAACAATAAAACAGAGATCGAACAAAAATATCCAAAGAAACACACCCCAAAATCCCTGCTCCCAGCTAAACATGCTATATAAACACTTTTTCCAATGAATCTTTGGTTCGGTTCATTCCCACTCTTGTCCCATCACCACCACCGCTACCAAGGCACACAGATAAAGCTTCAGCCACTGCTGATTGAGCTGCCTTGGCATCCTGTGGGAAACCACGGCGGTTTGGATATAATAAAAGGTATACATGAGCGGTATACATGTGGCTTATACAAGTGGTTTGTTTAAGTGTAGTGATATATAGTAAATATATTATACTGCCAATTGGGTAATCATTTTTTCCTACCTCGCATGTTTTTACTCAGAAACATAAATGTTATTTATACAGTGTTTCTTTTGGTTGACCTATTGTATGTATGAGATGACAGCTGACAGGATACTTCTGGCGGTGACTAATGATGATTCTTCCAGCTCGATTTGAAGCTGATATTTTAAAAAAAACACATATCAACCAACCTATTTCAATGCTTTACCCAAAAAAAACAAAACAACTATCGTAACTATCTTAAGTGGACATGGTTTCTTGTAAACAAATCCGTGACCAACCTTTGCCCCCACTTTGGATCAGTGGATCCACCGTTGTTTTGTCGACCTGGATGGCCACGGTGTTTTCCTTCTTCTCCTTCTGACGAATGGCGGTCGCCTCGGTCATGGCTCCTTGACTCTCCTTGATCTGCCCGTTGAGGCTCACAACGTCCTGGTTGCTGATGGAATTTCAATGAAGATAAGATGCAAAGAATTTTTACAAAAAAATCAGTAGGGAAAGGTGAAACAAATTCTTCTCAAGTTCCGTTTTTGTTTCTCTCTTTCTGCTGATCCGAAACCAACTTCTCAAACTTTTCAGCTTCTCAACCAACTGATGGATATGGATGGGTATCACTGGCATTACCAATCACCCCTCCCCTGGCGCCTTTCCAAGCAACTGGATGGAGCTCTTGAGCTTCTCAATCTGAGCCTCCGCTTCGTCAGCGTTTGGGGGGAAGCTGATGGGTGAATGATTGCATCCCTGCAACGTCTTAGAGTTCATTGGCAGAATCATCAGAAAAACGTCATCTTGACAGCCGCGTATGCCATTTTTCTTCGAAAAAAAAAAAACATGTCGTTCCCCTGAACACAATTGGGTGTTTCCTTAAATGGTGGTACCAAACACCCCAAAATGATCATTTTTAGTAGGAAAACCCATGGTTGTTGGGTACCACTATTTTCGGAAACCCCCAATTAGGAAAAAGGTTGGTCCAAGTTGGGCACCTGGAGCTTTTCCACCTCATCGTTCTTTTCACCACGAAGCTCCTCATTCTGAGATAGCTCCTCTTTACACCACCTGAAAAATGGCAGAATGATGATGAGGCATTGGGCTGTTTGGAAAAAAATGTATTTTGATGTATTTTGTTGAACTTTTTGTTGTTTTCAAATATTAAAAGCCAAAAAACATAGATATTTCAATTTCACATTATTTCACATTATTTCACATTATGTCACCTGAAATTAAGTCACAAAAAAAGATGAGTTCGAGAATTGTTTTGTTTTTACTTCACCAAAGGTATAAATTTCCACCCGAAATTCATGGTTGGGAAAAATTCCCCAAACGCCCCAATGAATTGATTCGCAAAGCGCACAACCGAAATCATTATCATCATTGCTCTCCTTCATACACAACATGAAGTTGTTGGCAACAGAATCTCCTACCAGGCCACAACGTACTACAACCTACAACCACAATACAATATGTACAAACATATGTATGCGAATATGTATATATGTATTCGTCAAATCGGGTAAATTTGACCACAACCATCCACAATCTACAAACAACACATCAACTTTACAACTTACCAACACTTCCCAGTGCCCAGGTACTGGAACTTGGTTTCGGAGTCTGCAGCCTCTTTCTCCATACGTGCAATCATTCCCTGGATCCTTAGAACATGGAGTTTTTCAGTCAGGTAGTTTTCAGCCAATTGTGCTCCCTGCAATCTGAATCTCCATGAATGAATCTGGCCAATTCTGGTGAAGTGATCTATATATCACGAGCCAGGAAGACCCGGAAACATTGTGTCAGGTCGTGTCAGGTCATTACAATTCATCCAAACAGCTGAGTCAAACAATGTCAAACACCTAGACAGCCTTATACTCTAACCACACCAACGAAACATCATCCTTTCATAATCTTTTGACAAATTATCAGTGTCACCGTACTGTACCAATCCACAACACTCATCAGTAACCAACCAACCAACCACCCTCACCCCTCATCATGTTCCTTCAACCTCACTTGCTGCAAAGTGTCATTTCCTTCACCTTCTCCATGGGATCAGCTGTGACGCGCGCTGCCAACGCTGCCAAGTTCTCACTCTGCAACCTCGTGGCAGAATCTTGGAGGAGCTGCGCCACCTGCGTGTTGGACAAATATAGCATTCAGAAAACGAACAAGGGGTTTTTAATGATGTTCATCTTCATATACGCCGTCATATTCATATTCATTGTCCCTTTCTTCCTCGTATTCTTATTGTTCGTCATCATCATCATCATCATCGTCATCGTCATCATCATCATCATCATCATCATCATCATCATCATCATCATCATCATCATCATCATCATCATGAATCAATAGCTGCCAAAAAGAAAACATATCGACTTAAATCATAAACCCACAGTTACTCACTACGTTCCCTTCACCACCTTCCTCAAACTGGGTCCCTTCAAGGATGCCAAAGCAGTACCAGTGCTTAGCAAGGATGGCAGGTGCTTCTCTGCGTTCCCCGCCACCGCACCGCCACCAATGATTTCCGTGGCCTGGCTGAGTGGGGTGAGGATTTCTCGATTCGCCACCCCATGGCTATAGGGGTCAGGTGCCAGCCTTTCCGATGGCTTCCAGTTCTTCTGCACGGAGTTGCTGGCGATTTTGGAAGTCAACGGATTTCCTTGAATTCTTCGTGGCGAGGACGAGAACTGCTGAGAGAAGCCTTGTGAATTTAACGAAAATGAGAACCCGGAAAACCATCTGTCACTTTAGTTTCCGCTGGTATGTCTAAGCGCATGGAGTTTGATGAAGTCATCTGGACATGTGAATGAGAAAAGGTTTCCTCTGCAAATTCCCAGCCCATTACACAAGATTGCTGTGATGTTCTTCTTTGACTTCGACAATTCTTTTAAATGATGGATGGAATCACAAAACGTCAAAAAAAACGTCAAAAAAACATGTGTGAGTCGTCGTCATCGTTGTGTCATCGTCATCGTCGTCATCGTCATGGTCGTCATCGTCGTCATCGTCATGGTCGTCGTCGTCGTCGTCATCATCATCGTCGTCGTCGTCGTCGTCATCATCTCCTCCTCCTCCTCCTCCTCCTCCTCCTCATCATCATCATCATCATCATCATCATCATCATCATCCTCATCATCATTATCATCATCATCATCATCATCATCATCATCATCATCATCATCATCTCACAATAAACTTTCCATAACTTGCTCAGAACTGAATTTAGCACTATCAACAAAAAGCGCTTCTGGAAACCCCGTGTGCTTCACGACAAGACGCTGCTTCCAAGAGGTCTCCAAGTCCTGTTTGCGGGGCTTTTGCCAAAGAGGGAAAAGAAACAAAAGCAAATGTGACATATTCTTGAATTCTTGACGGTTTGACCACCATCTAAATTCAGGTGTGTACATGAAGGGACGTCCTTAAGTCAGTGCCCTTCATCCTCTTGATATCTGCTCAGCTGAGATGGATCAACGCATATCGACACAAACATCTGATCTTCCTTGATGTTAAGTGTTAAACATGTTTTCTTGACCACAAATTCCAAACAAGTCCTGGGCCAGGTAGGTAAAGTAAAGCTATACCTTCCCATTTGCAAACAATGTTCACTACGTATTTTGATATTTTGACCCCTTTGGCCCGTTCATTCCCATTTGTGGTCCTTCTTGTACTTGATATCCTCCGCCATCGTCGCTTTGGTCTCTGTAAGCTCACCCTCATCAGTGGCTTTCTGCTCACTAATCGTTGCCTTCTCCTGGGCTACCCAAGGTTGGGAACCACCTTCAACGGTTTTTTTGGGAAAACAAAAATACTTCAGAATCCCTGGTTGCATTTCAAATTCTTCTACTCTTGTTGTTCCTTATACTCATATATATATATCTATATATATATATGTATATACATATGTATGTATACAGATGTCTGTATTCTAACATACTATAACACCACCCACTTCCATCATCTTCCCCCGAAACCTTCCTGCATCTTCCTGCATCCCAAAATCCTGACCCAACATCCCAAGACATCAGAAAGACATCTATCCCCGAATCTTCCGGTCCCAAACTCCTGCAGTTTGCGTTCCTTGTCCTTTTTGGCATCCGAATTCTCGGAGTCCAAGCCTGGCATGGGTCACGTGTCAAATCGTAGGTGGCTCAGACCAACGATCACAAAAAGAGTTTACAACGACTTTGGCTTCGTAATTAGTTGGTATAGGTTGCCTGCCACCAGGGTCTTGAAGCTGTTCTTCTTCTTCAACTCTTCCATCTTCAAGGTGTTGCGCTCCTGTGTCATCTGGAATTTGGCATCCGAATGGTGGGTATACAAAACGACCATTCGAGATGAGCTAGTAACTAATGGGGGTCCTCTTTAAATTGATCTTCCAACTTCTCCAAGAGGCTCACAACTCCGCCAGACTGGAATTCGTAGCCAGCCTTAGATGAATTTTTAACCCATACCAAATGGTCTCAACTTAAAATGGGATCCACCATGAGGCATCCCAATACTCCACTGAAAAGCAAGCTCGTTGGGAGGCAAACACCACGGCCAGCTACACCATCCTTCCGTCTACATGCTTCCAAGAAACCGCTTCGGGCACTTGACTTTCCATCAACAGAGAGTTGACGGGTGCTCGCTCCTTCATTGGTTGGTTCATCCAGCATTTTTTGCATTGGGCAATCGTCAAATCGTGGAAAATCAAATTCAAATCTGGAACTCCACTGATTTCTTCCTGATTGCAATCCCTTGCGACTTCCAAATTTTGAGACTACTTTCGATTCATTCAGCAAGAATCTTGGTGGAAAGGTTTCTTAACTATGAATTGCACAAACCTTCAGCACCTTGACACCTTGACATTTTCCGTGGCGTCCTCATGTCCCTTCAGGAAGGCATCTAGGTACTGTGAGGCTTCAGTTGGGCTGATCTTCCTGACCACTGCAGGATTCGATGGATCCCCAAAAATGCTTCAACCCCTAAGACCAAGCGGCAAGCACTGCAAAGCACGGGTTTTCGACTATACAAATTGTAATGGTTGGAAAGTTAATTTTACGGAGTAAGCTTGGACGTTAGATGATATTCCTTCCAGATTCCAGATGCTAATATATAACAATGTATGATATATCTATAGAATCATTCTACTTACTATGCCCCGGCAGTGCTTACTCCTCCAAAAAATCCGAAAAATGATGCCATTGTACTGCCCGCAAAATCGACATACACCTGCATTGTTTGCTCCTCCAAAAAAAAACTGGAGTCTTCTCATCCCTGTATTCCCCCACCCCAGTCCACCTGCCCCCTCTCTCTGAGCCTGTCTAGCTGTGCAATCTGCAGGAGTGCTGCAGGACGGGAGCTGGGCTGCTCCTGGCAGGACCCCCATCCCCTTCATCTCACCTTCAAAATCTCACAACGTTGGGTTCCCAGCTTCTCGCCTTCAAAACAGTCATGGCTTTGCCGATGGCTGAGATGGAATCCTTGGTTGATGATCATGCAATGAAGATCTGTAAACTGTAAACTTGAAAGACACAGTATGCAATCGGTCTTCAATGTCTATAAGTTTATAAGCTTCATGAAGCAGTTGTTCAACCAAATCAACACTGCACTCTTTTCTCAAAAAAATCAAGCAACATCGTAGTCTTTCAAAGTGGTGCCAAAATCAGCAGCCTGCCGCCACTGAATTACGGCACGGCATGGAGACGCGTGAACACATATTATGTGGTTTTGTTGTTTTTGGTGGGTTCACCATGCTTCACACATTCACAGCCAGCTGTCATATACACATGTTTCTGAATTCTACTATATACCGAAGTAACCTTGTCATATACACCTTAGCCTATTTTAGAAGGGAAAATAAACACTAGGTCACAAAAAAAAAAGATAATAATATCATGGTAAAAGACCTGTCTGCCATGCCTTCAACTGGAATTGTAAATTCAAACATGTCCAAACAACGCAACCCTTTTCCTTCGTTCAACAAACAGCAAAATACCCATGACTTGCACCTCCTTTTGACGCACAGAGGTGGCATTTTGCATCTCCTGAACTCACATGGTTGGTCAAACAAACAATTCGGAGATGCATCGTTACCGTTCCAATGATTCAATAAAAGCTGATAAAGTAGGAGGAAATATGATGAAGAGATGAAGAGATCTTCGTTGCAGGATGAATCTCTCTCCATTTTGCCCCACCAATCATAGACCCCAAGTTTGGTCCAAATGTCTCACTTTTTTTCGATCCCGAAACTTGTACGGAGCTGGAAGTGGTTATGCTCAAAATTGTGGTCGCTGCCCTGCTCATCCCAGCACTTGGGGGGGTTCGGCGAAGGTTACTTTCCGTAGCCAAAGCACGGTGCTGGTGGAGTCAATAACGCTGTCGTGCTCCGCGATCTCTGCGCTGAGACGATCCACGTCCGCGGCAGCCTCCATGGTCAAATGATGAACAACAACAACAACAACAACAACAACAACAACAACAAGAACAAGAACAAGAACAACCTTTCCGTCCTACCTGAAACTAGCACACCTGAAGCTATACGCCGTTCCGAAAGGAAGAGTCTTCCAACCTTTCATGTAATATCTTAAAACTTGGTGTCTTCCTTAAACACAAGCAACGACCTTGTCGACTGGTCACCCACCTTGTCGATGGAGGCAGACAATGCCTCGATGCGTTCGCTGGCCTCGCTGATGGCACGGGCCTTCTCCGTGGTGGTGGTTTCCTTCGTCGAAGTCGTGGATCCAAGGTGTCCAGGTGATGGGGTCCCGAACATCCTGGACCCTGGTGATTGGGGAAATTTGGGACCTCAATTTTATTGATTCCTTCAGAATGACATAGGCCAATTTAGGTCTATTGTAAAAATGAAGATCATCTCATCATATAGATATCTGATACCTCGTATTTTGTAGGCAGAGAGGTAGTTTTGCTTGTGATTCAGGCTCGGTTTCGTCACTAGCTAAACTATGTTCCTTGCCAACTCATTGGAGGAAATTCGGTGCAACTCCAAAATGGTTTCACAGTTTCAGGAGATGTTTCACCCATCAACCTTTCACCCATGACTTTAAGACACGCAGGTTGATTGACCGGTTGTGGTGACTTGGAATTACTTCCAAACTCGGCACAGTTGGCAAGACACAAACTTGGCGAGTCCAACAGTAGATGCTTTTAAAAAAATGGTAGCCAAGCATAGCCAAGCCAAGTGTCTCCTAAAGTCTATGAATATTAAATTACCAAGCTGATGTTTAACCCTTCAAGAGACAAACAGCTGATTAAAGGATTAAGAGATAGCGGAAATTGATTGTGATTCTAGGTTGTAGGCAATTGTAGAAAACTGATCCACGTGAAACCTGTCATCAAAATGACACCGGAAGCCATGATGAAATCAACTTCGAAAGCCACCCAAGGATCTTCCTGTGTAAAATGCCAGGAAATGAAAAATGTAAATGTATTATATCTAGCAGCATTTCTAACCCGGCCAAAGTATTCGTTTCAACACTCGTTGGGACTCAAATATCACAAAACCGTCATGTGTTGGGGTCAGCTAGATGACCAGTGCTTCAGTCAGCTTTAGCTTCAGCCTGTTACTGTTCACAGACTTAGCAACGGCCACATGTGCGCAAAGAACATACAGTATCTCAAAATCATCTCACCGCATGGGGAGACAAAACAACTGACATCCTTGACTTCCTTTTCTTCAGCCAAGTCTCCGCGAACTTCTCATACTCTGCATACCTCAAGTCGTATCAATCGGCGATACTCAGCTCTGGGTCCATCTTTTCATAAAAACAAGGCCGATTGACATCAAAATGACGACCTGATTCAAATCTCAAATTCTAAACAACTCCCTAAAATTCCCAAATTTCCCTAAACTCCTTCAAGGAGTAGACCACTTTCCACTTTCCACTTTCCAGAAATTTGCCAAATTGAAACTTCCGGGTCACGATTTTTTCTCCTCTTCCATCTCGCTCTTTCCCTTCTCCATCATCTTTTCCTTAACAACATAGTAACAACGGAAAATTAACATGGAACCAAAAAAATGGAGGCTTGGAAGATGATGTTCCGTTTCAATTGGGTGATTGTTAGGTTCCATCCGTTAATTTTCAGGGGAAAATAACAACGGTGACAACTGGATCGCCCCAAAAAATTCCTGCTACTAAAAGACCCTATGTTTTTTCAGGAAATATATGCAAAAAGGTAAATGATGCTTGAAAAAGCTGAAGGTATTTCAGGTTTTCCCAAGCACGGTCATTCATGTCCTCATCTCTAGCCAAAGCGACAAGTTGATTGTTTTCTGCTCCGATTGAAGGAAAGTCAGTGGCTTGCATGTTGATCTCTCTGCTCTGAAGACATCCCATTCTTACATCTTCTAACAACTTCATGCCCAGTATCCATCATGCTGATCACCTTCTGCACGGGCGTCACTTGCGTCCTCATTCAAGGAGTTAAACGCAATCGCCTTCTGGGCTGAGATCTCAGAGTTTACATATCCTTACTGCTTGCATTTTACAGTTCATCATTCAGAACATCTTACTGTTACTCCTTAGTTGATCATTCATACATCAAAAAATGGCGCTGATCCACCTGTTGACCCGCATCTTTTCAGATTGAATCTGTTGATGACCCACGTATCGCCGAAAGCCTTGCGCACTAGAAAAAAAAATACCATGTTTACACAGGGTATGGCGAACTGGGCTGACGGGCGCATGGACGCTGGTGATGGCCAGGATGGCCCAAAGCCTCAAGCCTCATCTGTTTCGAAGCTGCAACGTTGCACCACCGAAATATACATACGTATAGCTTTACATATTATGAAACCCACATCATACGAAATAAACATCTGAAATTATAACTATATATATATATACTTGTAATATATACATTCCTGATATGCCTTCTTCTACACTTTCCTGGGTCATTCCTCTGCTCCTGCCGAATTTGAACATAATCTAAGCCATGCAACACTGCATTGCGGCGGTTGGTTTCACCGGTTCACCGGGGCGGTTCACCGTTGGTCGCCGTGCGAAAAACCCACGCGGCGATGCTGGGGCCAACAGTGGCGAAGCTGATGAAACTGCGGGGATAATCAGCAAACGAGAATATGAGAATGAAATGATCTGGATACAGAATATGAGAATTCGAATATGAGAATGGGATAATCAATGACAATCATGTGTGGTTATTTTTTTCTTTTGCCGATTCGCTCTATCCGAAGCAGAGCAGGACCACATACATATTGTATTCTATTATATTCATCATTCTATCATTGTAATATACAGTGTGTCGACATTGAATTATACAGATTTATACAGTATATAATATTGCAATGTTGGAAATTTGATTCATGATCCTTTCTGATGCCATCTTCCGTTCGACTTCTTCTGAAAAATGCTGCTTCCAATCAGGGGTTCTTGAGACAAGGCTGGAGCAACCTTGCGAACCTCATAAACCATCATCATAAACCATCATCATCATCATCATCATCATCATCATCATCATCATCATAATCATCATCATCATCATCATAATCAACCTGTTTAAAAAATCCTATAAAAAATTGTTCTTGTTTGCACATCCCAAGCCACGTAGCATGTTGGTACAAGGTACCACTTAGCATTTCCCAAGCATTACACCTCTACACTCCACAAGACAAACCACACTTTCCACAGCTCAAAACCCCTGTTTTTGGGCGAAGGGAACGGCGTGTCATCGGAGCCGCCCCGCTGGAAATCTCACCTGGAAGCTTGCAGATTGCCACATGGTAAAGCTACTGACATGGTTGCCAATGGCATTAAAAAGGTAGCAACATATTATAGTGATTTATCGTGTATCTAGGCAAAAACCGTCTTAATACTCAACTGCAACCACCTCCAACATCAATGAAGCCAACCTCTTAAACATTGCTCAACATCTTGAGGGCAGTCTCCAAATCTTTCAGCTCTTCTTCCCTTTGCTGCTTCCTCTCTGCATAAGACGCTCCAGTGTCAAGGCAATCCTCAGGCAAAGCAGGTTTCACAACAAGGTACTTCCCCCTTGAGCCTTTGAAGTAGGTCGAAGCGCCTTCGTATAAGGCTACAAAAACCAGACAACAAGACGGTGCATGTGGCTGTGATGCTGGCATCAAAATTGCTACACGTGTCATTTATAATAGAATACTTAACATTTCAAAGAAATGCCAAATGCCAGCAACCAGTAGTGCACACCAATTCTATGAATCACTACATCACTGGAAACAATTGCATGGTGGCTTGCTGCAACCAACCCTCCAATCTCCAGGGTGTCGACTGCTACCATCTCATCCACCCAGGCACTGGCTTCAGCTTGTCGAAGTAAGCATTGGCTGCATCCAACTCCTTCTGAGTGCCCTGAAGATCACCCTTGGAGGCAGTTAACTCCTCGATGGGATGATGGGATGGTTGCATGAGACGTTGCCAAATTGCATTTGGGTGGCTAAGCTGTGACTCACATGGTGGCTAAACTGTTGAAGTATGACTGTCCATTTAAATAACAAGCTAGCGTCTAGGAATACGTACTATAAGCATGGCAACTCACCATATTGACTATCACATAATATCACTCACTTATTGCTAGCTCACACGACGGCTTCTTCAATGGCAGTCACCCGTTCCAAGGCCTGCCTTTGAACCTCAACCTGTCAGTGTCTTCCACGTCTTCCACTCCTGAATCTTGGTCTTCTTCTTGCCGGTCTTGTGCTCCGCAGTCTTGCTTTTGGTGGCTTTGTCTACCTGGATATCCATAAATCCATGCGTGTGTCTTGTGTCAATATCGTTTTTATGGAATGAGGAAATGTCCATATCCATCACGAGCTACACAATTAGCCACACCAACCCACCAACTCCGGCAAACCCACGAAATAAAAAAAAACGGTTTCCGGCAAAAAGCACCTTGGAATCCTCCATGAATTCGTTGTATTCCTTTTTGGCTGCTTCCTCAGCAGACTCAGTCTCAGCCTGCAATCGTGCAAAGTCGCTCTGGATGACCTGGAGCTGACGCTGAGAATATCGATGTGTCGATGTGGGTGTGTTGCATCGGGAAAAAAAAAGGAACTGTAGATAAGATTGTAATATGTACGTAATACTATTCTGCATGTACATTGTAGATATATTTGGATGTTGGTTTTACTATATCATCTATACTGTAACTGCATAGAGGCAAACTGCCTATTTTGGTCGAAACAATCGACATTGGTCATGCCACGGCAAACTTGAATGCTCAGAGGAATCCACGGCGGCTTCATTGAATCTGATCAACCCCATCAACTTCAGCGGCCTCCATCATGCCGATGACACCACCGCTCTCACCACCCATGCCGGTGTACCTGCGAATTTCACAAAAAAAATGCGGGAGTTAAGGTTGCTTCAGACATCCACTGGTGACGGTTCGCTGACGTTCGCCCAAGTGACGGTTCGGAGAAGGTCTCCGGGGCATCACTCTGAATCAGAGAAGTGGCGTCGCCCGCCTCGCCCGAGTTGGGTAGCAAGGCATCAGTTGTCCGAATCGTGGAAATGCAACCATCCATTTTCAAGCAACCAGCTCAATCTTTTGAAGCGTCTGAAACTTGTTGTTTTTTGTCGATTAAATGATACCTCGGGATCTCAAAAAGATCCAAAAATAGCGGATGAAATCAAGTTGGGATTCGTGGCATCTTTAAATCAGCTGATCCTTCAGATGGTTTTTGATGAAAGGCCACCACCAGCTTCTCACCCCCCAAAGACCTTGGCATAGAATTCCTTCAAAACCTGCAATGCTTGAGCCACAGCTTCCTGTGCCTCCTGGGATGTTGTCTTTTTCAAGGCGAGGTTGAACGATGTCGCAACGTCAATGGCTACAAGACTGTAATCCAAATTCAAAAAAAATGCCTTCTTGGAAGAGAAAAAACTGTTCAACTTGGAGAGGTTGAAACGTTGAAGACTTATTATTTCAAACTTTAGTATTTATGAAGCCTTGGAAATTCAGACTTTTGAACATTTCTGGTAGAAAAAAAAACAAAGGAGGAAGTCTTCCCACTTGACTCCAGCCTTAGCATCGCTCACGGTCTCAGAGTTCTTCTGCTTCTCCTGAGGTCAACTTGAAGGTGGTGGTGAATAGTGATGTTGTGAACTTCGTGGATGTAATTCCTCGTTCATCATGAAAAATAATATCATGCAATGTAATATGAATAAGCATAATAATATATAACGATAATTACGAATAATAATGATAGCTTGCCAGATGATCAACATCCAGCATGAACATTGCTGAGATATCATGTTTTGGGCATTCCCTTACCTATACCTCATTGCCTTACTGCACCGCACCAATTCCCTTACTGCAGCATCTTCCCATGGCTTTTTCCCGTTGCCTTCTCACGTATCTCCGTGGCGTTGGCCATGGCCGCCGTCAGCTGCGTCACCTCCTCGTTCAAGGTCACAGCCTTCCAACGATGGTCCAGTCGCGTTCATGGTAGACAAGCGACTAAATGATGGAAAATGAGATGATTATTATCAAGATTGATCATTGATAATAAATTATATATAGATAATAACGGATGATAATACAATAATAATGTATGAGATTCACTTGAAATTTATATAAGCTTTGCTTGAAATTGATATGAGAATTCACTTGAAATCGATATAAGATTTGCTTGAAACTTATATGAGATTCACTTGAAATTGATAATTATAAGTACTCGAAATTGATATAAGATTCACTTGAAACTGATACGAGGTTATACTTGAAGAACGCCACTTCAGCACTTCACACCCTTCCCAACTTCACCTACCTCGTCCCTCTCCCAACTTCACCTCGTTGCCCAACTTGGCAATTTGCGCAGTCATCTCATCAATGTCCGACTGCAAAGACTCCACAGCATCGGTCTTCTCTTCACGGATGGCCTTGTTGCTGGACAACTCGGTATCACACCAGCCCTTCTTGGTGGCCTCCTCTTTGGCCTTACGGATGGTGATGTGGAAGCACCGGCACACCCCGGGAGCTGCAAAAACCAACCCAATGGGTCTGCAGAAAGAATCGTTATCAAAAACATATTTTTGCCACCCACTAAATGGCAAAAATAGGTTATAAATTATAAACACCAAAGATATGGAACAAAACAAAAGGAGAACCTTTCGATCTGCGATCCAAAAACAAGCGTTCGAATCAACCACCTCTGCCCACAGGGTCCCTCCCCCACCTGTTCCTGCATCTTTGTGATGAGCTGTTCAATCATACCCTTCACCTGCCGTCTGTAAAATAACCGAGTCGGTAAGCTTGAAACTCCTCGGGTAACATATGAAAACGATCCGGGCAACAAAAATTAAAATAAGAGCTATGTGATCTAAATCGGTTTGGGTTCATTTAAAGGGGTATAAGTTAACGTTTATAGTTTATACATTTAAGATTTGCTGGTTTCAAACTTCCCAAGCAAATCCAGATCTGTGAAACAAAAACAATCATCAGCCCAGGAGTGCAAGTATCCTCAAGCCTGCGTCATCTCAAACAGAAACCAGAAACGAATCATCATCATCATCATCATCATCATCATCATCATCATCATCATCATCATCATCATCACTTCTTCCCAGCCATCTCAGGCCGCCCCTTAAAACCCCACCTTGGACAAGGGATCCGCTTGAGCACGGACCGCGGTGGCCGACAAGACACGGCTCTTTAGCTCGGTGGCTCGTTCTTGGAGGAAACGGGACACCTGAAGGATTTGGAAGCCATTTCCTGCCACGAAAATTAACATGTCACCTAAATTTGGGACAAAATCATATAGGAAATTATACATCTTCCAACCATCGATTTTCAGGGGTTATGTCGGTTATGTTAGTTTCCCCTCAAAAATGGTGGTTAAAAGACAAGGCGTTCCTTTTGGAATGATCCCTTTTTCCGAGACATGTATATTTTTGGAGGAGTATTTAATCATTGCCCACTTTCTGGCCATTTCCTGTCATTTCATACCAAGAACCTGAACACCAGTGTGATGGAAAAACCAGAGGCAGGATGACCTTCGGCATCTCCTAATGACACCATCGCACCCTATTTCGAGTCGAGATGACTTTGCCTGCTCCAACTCTGCAGGTCGTTGGGCCCAAGAGCGCAGGAAAGCCAAGGATGACTTTTGTTGCAGCAAACTCGGTAGGTGCTTCTCAGCGCTACCCGCCACGGCACCGCTGCTGATGATGTCTTGGGCCTTGCTCAAGGCTTCTAACTCCTGAAGGTTGATGGGTACGAAAAGGTGAGGACAAATACTGGGGGCATGTGCAATAGAGAATTCAGATGTGTCATGTTGCTAAGACATATAAATCACAAGAACATGAACAATGAACATCACAGAGCGAAGATTGTCATGCCAACGAGATCTGGATTACAACTTCATGAGAGCTAAAGCTATTCCTCACCTTTCTAGGAGACAACAATGTTGATGTTGTTCAGTGGACAAGTCATTCCATCCATAATCTACTATGTCTTGAAACGGCCGGATCAACCTGTTGATTCTTCTGCACTCAACTTGCTGGACCAACACCCTTTCTTGACTTCAACATACTTCAACCATTTCTGGAGGCTTGGAATAAACACATTGCCACTGTTTGGGTTTGCTAGTTGTTATGTCACGCATTTGTGTAGCGCAGTCAAGGGCTGGTTGAGATTACATGCCGTTTGCTTCGTCCACCCACATTTTGATAAATGCCAGCCTTTTCCTTGAGAGTGCTTGGCAGGCCCACAAAAAGTCTTCTTTTTACATTCAGGAATTTCACCAGCATCCTACTGTATCTTTTGTAAATTTCTTCGTTGTTGTCAAAATCCCCCCCAACACAACCTCCCAAATCCTCTCCAACAACAACTCTCCTCCTTTCTCAACTTCTGACGTTCAGCAAAGGCCGTGGCCTTTTTGCTGCAGGTCATTTTCAGATCTTTTGCATACTTCTCATCTGTTGCCTTTTCGGACTTCGCCTCAGCCAAGTCGCCTGGGCCGTTGTCGGCGAGAAAAATGGTCCGTTTTTCGTTGTAACCGTTTCAACGTTGGCAATAACTAACTGGCAAACATAAGCCTTTTCCATCTCTTTTTCGTAGCACTTCCAAAATTCCTCAAAATTCGAAGATGCTGATTCTCTGCAACAAAAATAAAAATGTTGTGGCTCAACTTTGGCATCTGCCTCTTTTTCCATGGGTTTTTTGGTCAACATCCTCGGCCCAAAACATCTTTCGGGCGCCTTCGGCTTCGGCTTTCGCTTGAAGTTTCTTCGCCTTGACCTGGGTCTTTTGATCCTTGCCGGGGGGGCGAGGATTTTCGTTGCTGGCTGTTAGATAGAAATATCCTCCTGGGTTCCCAGTGCCCAATCGGGTTTTGTTGATTTTTTTGTTGGTTTGGAAGAAAGTAGTGCAAAAAAGTTGAAGGGAATGATGATTGGACTGGCTTTGATTGGTGCTTTCTGGGACCTGCGCGTTTTGGAGAAATCAAAAAAATCTGATTTATTCCGCCACAATACCACCACCAGTTGATCCAAATGTCTCAAATGGTAATTTCTATCCAAATGTGCGAATCATCTACTCAATTCATAGATATTAGATTATATTACTTGTTAGATTGTATCATATTATATTAGAGTATATCAGATTATATTAGAGTATTTTAGTTCTTTGATCATATTCGATTATATTAGACTAAATTACATGATATTAATGATATGAGATGATATCAGAGGTATTATTAGGTATTCGATAATATTGGATTGCATGATATCAGATGATATACTGTATATCATCGCCATTCATTTGGATCTTCCAAACTCCATCCCCTTTTGGCAAACAAAAAATCCCCACACAGTTGGAGTCTCCTGATCCTTTGCGAACTGTGCAAGTTGAGCATCCAAGCCTTGCACTAACAACTCCTCAGCTGAAAAGATTGGAGGAAAATGACAGGATGCCTGAAAAGCAGGCAAAACACTGCAAAAAAACGCAGGAAATAACCGTTTGAGATTTTGTATCTTGAGATTTGTTCCTTTCAAGGTTGAAGGAGAAACCAAAATTTTGTACCCTGCACCATTGCTGCCACTGAATAATCCCATCCTAGCCCCCAGCTTGACAGATGATTCCCCCACCATTAATGAGGTTACAATGGTGTACTAAACCATAGCAAACCATAACAAAATCCAATCATCATCCTGATCATCCTCGTCGTCATCATCATCATCATCATCATCACCCCACCTCACCCATTATATCACCACAAAACACACAAAACCGATACAACAACCACGTAACCCAGACAGCACCACGAAAACAAAGACATCAACCAACTCAACAAAACCTCAACAAAATCAAAACAGCCAACTACAACATTATCTTAAAGTGTATAATGTAAAATGTGCAGAAAAATACATTAAATAGAATGTAGTAGTAGTGCTGTACATAATGTATTAACATCAGAAGAGCTATTTAGATGTTCATTATTGAATTCAACAGTCTTACATTTAGAAAATTAATATTCAACATCATATCTTTTTAAGATGTTTTCTTCTTTCATCATATGCCTTGCTATAGTATTACAAGACTTTGTCTTTATATTGTTCCTTTTTAAAACATGAATTCTAGATAACACTTAATTAGTCAGAATACCAATGGCCATACCCAAATATTTCTCTAATTTGATGCCATTTAGGAGAAAGCCTTTATATGACAACAAAAAAAATCATGATATCAATTCTTCCTAGAAGCAAATATTTTCCTAGTTTTTGGTGGTCAACCCCACCTCTCTCCCTTCGTTGAACCACACCAAGCAGCATAAGTATGTCGCTTCGTTGCCTCTTCCTTTTCCAAAGTCACGCGTTCATCCACGAACTTGTCCTGCAGACCCTCCAACATGCCAATGACCTGAAACAGTACAGTATCCCTTTTTTGCAATGCAGGGTGCAGGGTTGGTGTTGACCCAGGTTTTGTAATCCAAGAAACAAAATGCTTGAAAAATGCATGGGTTCCTACATTTTTTCTTCATCTCAAACGGTAAATCTCCTTGATATCTGATGCCTACACCTACTTCCAGCGAAGGAGGGAAACCAGGGAACCAACTCTGCAACAACGCCAGGTCACACCGCCAGACTGGAACTCGTAGGTCTTCGGCTTAGGCGCAGCCTATTTTTTTCAAACACCCAGCATTGTTTTCGGTAGCTGGTTCGGCAACTGGTCTGTTGGCTGCCGTGGTTTCAAGCCAATGGAAAAACATATCTTTTTCAAAAAAATACATAACTATCAGTGAACTTGGATGAATTTCCCGCCTGAGAATCAGAAAACAAAAAAGGCAAAAAGCTGCTCGCCTTCGCTTAAGTGAGCTCTGCCCACAACTGGTCTTTTCCACTCAAACGCAACTTTCCAACTCCAAAAAAAAAACAATTATGCTGATTTTCTTAACCTCTACATTCCCAAAGTTATGAAAATCATTTTCACCTCGAGACCTCCCAGGTCTGTTTTCCATGGGAATCCTCGCCTCCAATAAATTGGTGCCCATGTAGCCGTCCAGGTGTTCGGCCGCTGCGGGTGGCAAGGTCTTCAGCTGTCGCACTGCCTTGAGTTCCACGAAGGAACTGGACCTTGAGTGAAGCGCGAAAAAGAATGGACGACAACATGGGGGTTTCCTTAAATGGTGGTACCCCTAAATCATACATTTTAATAGGATTTTCAACTATAAACCATCCATTTTGGGGTACCCCTATTTTTGGTGTACACCCATATTAGCAGAGCTTTTGTAGCCCCAACTAATTTTCATACCAGGCTGAGGGCACGGCTTCTCCTTCAAGACCTTCACTGCACGACCCACTGCATCGATGGACTCAGTGTAGTCCTTGCGTAGATTTCCATCGATGCTTGGGCCGCCTTTTCTATGGCTCCCAACATTGGATGAAATGATGGCAAAGTAAAATCACTGATTTTTTTTACTTCACAATAATTGGGTGAATCCTCATTTTTTTCCGAAACATCAACAAAATTTTCCTGGGAAAAACCAACCAACAAAAAAGAACAGTGGAAAATCAGTTCCCCCTCAACCAACCCATGGCATGGGTTTTCCCATGTCCTTCAGCGTGGCCACAAAGTCACTGCGCGTCGTTTTACGAATCTCCGTGGCCTTGGCCTTGTCCGCGGTAGCCGTTTCGATGTCCGAGGCGTGCCCGGCGATTTCCTCCGTGAGGCCTAGGGGACCGGGGTGGACGTCAAAAGGTGGGAAAAACAACCAAAAGGGGGGTGGAAACAACCTTCAGAACCCCCCCTAAAAAAGGGCACCTATAGGCCTATAGGCAATGCACCTTTTTCGGCAATGTCATGATCAATTATGGTTTATATCAACCAACAATATTTGCACCACCTGGCGACTTGGGATGAATAAAAACCTAAAGGTTAAACAATATAAACAAATAGTGGCAGATAAGCTGCCATAACAAAAAAAGCAGCACCTCTATACAGGACCTCTACTATCACCACTACTCCAAGATGCTTCCATCTTAACCATCACCACTTCAACCCAAGTAACGTGCAGCTTCAGAGGTTGCTGCTGCAATGTCAGCTTCTAAGGTTTCAATCTGATCGGCTGCTTCACTGATCGATCTGCCTCTTCAGCTCTGTTTGGGGGATGTTTCACTGTAAAGGGCGGATCAGGGATGCCTGGTTATCCCAGATACAAGGGGTGAGTCCGAGCAATCGCAATCTCGCAATCTTTTCTTTTGGGGGGAGGTGTGCAATCTCAGTAGGTGATAGGACTGACACATGTTTGGAAGGTGATATAAGTGGAATAGGCTTCATGGACATGAGTTTAGTGCCCTCGAGACACTGAAACACTGAGCTACGACTGATGAGCTGATACTAGCAAATGCTAAGAGCTACTAACTAATTGAGAAGAGTCTTTAAAAGAATCTAAAAATGTCTCCAAAGTTATATGTTTTTGAATGAACATGTAAAAATAATTGAAAATATGTAGTCAATGTATCCTGGTGCACTCTTTCAGGCGCACCTTTCTCGACCAAAGTTGCTTCACAGAATTGCTCAAACTTGGCATACTGCACCTGCTCCTGTCAGGGAAGGATGTCTTTTTTTTGTCGGCAAGTTAAAGAACTCAAAATGAACAACACCAAGAAAGGCCAATCGGGGGAACATCCCCCGATTTTCCTGGCGAATCGTCACCTAGTCTTTGATACTCAGTGGTTTTCAAGGTATCAAACCAACTCCCAAGGCAATTCATCCAGCAGCTCCTCATTCATCTCCTTGGTGCCTTTGTCTTTCATGGTCTCCAACATCCTTGGGCCGGGGAAAAACCGTTGGCCAAAGTTTGGGATTCGACACGGTTCGCACGCTGCCGCCAACAACAACAACAACAACAACAACAACAACAACAACAACAACAACAACAACAACAACAACAACAAGCCCATAGCCAAATCCAACATACAACATCCAACGTCCATCACCATCACCATCACATGGTTGTCATCATTTTCCGCCCAAGTGTCTGGACCACTTTCTGCACTGGAGTCACCTCTGACCTGAAGGGCGAACTGCCAGTGGATCCCGAGGTTTCGTCAACTTATGCTACAAGATCTGGGTACCAAAGCGACCACAAAATTGATTCAGATTCCGGACTTTGTGCTTGTCTTCTAGTCATCCAGATAATTCGGGATGAGTTCAAACAAAACTCTTTTGAAAAATTGCGCAGCAGTGGAGGTGTTCAGATCGCACTTACTCAAAATGCATCATTGCAAAGCTCTAGCTGGACTTTGCCATCTATTTTGGCCACTTTTCACTTGTGCCATCTTGGGCCCCCTTGCCCGAAGGCCAGTCCAACCAGGCATAGTTGACAAAGGCGCTGCATTGCGAAAAACTGGATGAACTTCCGGCCACCCAAAAAAAGGTGTTCCAAGATCCGGCGGGGGAAATCTCCACAGATCGCCGGGCTGGAAAGCTGCGGTTTTGGTTAAACCCAGTGGAGGGAGCTGGTGGAGGAACCTCCCACGTTTTTCATGGGACAATCCCTGGAGTCAACCTATGGAGTTGCCTTGGAAATGAAACA
Source organism: Breviolum minutum Mf 1.05b.01 (assembly GCA_000507305.1). NCBI lineage: Eukaryota > Dinophyceae > Suessiales > Symbiodiniaceae > Breviolum > Breviolum minutum. The sequence goes on from DF239053.1 coordinate 340,803, forward strand.
AGATGGAGTCAACCGGAGCTGGAGTCGGGATAATCTCAGGATGGGAACCCTTGATGTTGGATTGTTGGGCATGTAAGCCGTTGCTGATCCGAGAAAGGGAAAACACTCATCTTAGATTGAAACTCTGATAGAAGATAACAACAAAAGCTCACATATGCTCACTCATCGTCATGCAGCATGCACATTAAATTCAACTTGAATATATATACCTGTACACTTGTGACTCATGGCCTTCAAGCTTGAATCCTGATCCAAAGCTATCAAACTCCCAGGGTACCTCTCCCCAACGCATTCCCAACGAAATTTCTTCGATGTCGGCACTACTTTTGATGTCGAATCTAAACGGCGAATCCTTCAAATGGCAACTTTAAAACACGAGTCTTCTGCCACAAGATCCTTCTGAAGATTCCGAATTTCGATTCCCTTCTGCAGGAAGACACTATGATTGGACTTGTGACCTGTGATATTAAAAATGCCTCCTTTGTTAACATCGTATGGATCACTATAGTCACTTCAGATTGCTTGTCTAGTAAAAACCTCCACCTGGAAAAATTCGAACTCGATTCAAGTGGTGCTTCAATTCGTTCTGAATGGGCAGTCGATTCACCTCAAGCAGTGCCACTCACAGGGTCTTCCAAACCATCACAAATTCGCTGCAGGGTGAAAACCGAAGCGTTCCTCGGCCGTGAAAAAATAAAAGCGGCCAAAAGTTGTTGGGTAGGACGAACGGAAGGTCCGATGCAAGGGGTGCAACGAAACGGTGTTCCAAGATGAAAAAGAAAAAGATGCTGCAATTTGGAATCATCTGTCTTTTTCATAAGTGATACTAGCTGATACATATTTTCCCAAGTTCACTTTCGGATTCCAGGTAGCCCACCAAGCCCACTGTCACACAAATCTTAAGTTATAAGTTATAAGTTAGAAGTTATAAGTTATAAGTGTGTTTGCATCTCACAAGTAAAGCTGAAGGTTTCGGAGGTGGGTGAGATGTTTTTTCAATGGATTCCTTCTGTTTTTTCTTTAAGTGGTAGGTAGCAGCTAACTCCCTGCAAGTCCCAGGGCAATAGATACCGCAGAGCAGGTCTCATTGATTCGCCAAGTTTCTGGGTTCTCAAGAGTAAGGAGAAACATTCCTAGCGCACGCGCTGGAAATCCCCGTCTTTGCCAAGAAAATCCTTTTGGGATCATCCAATTAGCTACTAAATCATTTCAAAGGTTTGAAAACCTTGAGTCACTTGTTTTAACCATGAGATCCGTCAATGATCACAATGATCACACCTTGCATCATTTTTATCCAGGTAATAGTGAGGAGGGCATCTAAGAAAAAATATCCAACAGTGTTGTTTCTGTGTTTTCAACAGAACAACACTAACTATAGTAACTATATGATGTTCTCTGGCTGAAATGGTCCGGTCAACCAAACCGGCGACCCCATCGCTCCTGGCTAATCCAACTGGTTTGTTTGGCACTGAGCTGTGATTCCTGCAACACCGCCGTCACCGTCAACTTTTTGAAGACCTGGCAGCGGGAAAACGGGTCGGGCCCAAAGGTGGCTAACAACATCTTGAAAACCATCGAATTTTGAAGGGAAGAGATTTTTCCAGGAGTTATATTTGTCCCAATATTCCTTCAATTGAAGACTTTTTTCAGAGATGTGGACCCGTGTCTTTTTCAGAGATGCTAATTGTAGCTGCTGCTTTGTTTTCGAATCCACTAAGACTCTAAGTAATTACCCTCCAGTAAACTAACATGGCAATGGAAATTCACCTTTTCCAATAGGAAATACATCTTCAAATGGTGGATTTTCCATAGCTATGTTAGTTTACCGGAGGGTATATATATATATAGTACCATCTAACCCAATCGCTGCCATCCTGATGCCCTGGCTTCAAAAACAAGGCCCAGGTACATCGGGGATCACCGACTTCAAATCATCTTCGCTGATCATCCCATCTCCATCAAAGTCGAAGAGCCTCCGTGAAAGGGAATGCAGTTGCTATTTTTTGGGGGGATCTTGCTATGACTTTCTGTACTTGGTTCTTGGGTTCTGATTTCTGGTTGGAATTTTTTGTTATCAACTTCATGACTTCTCATATCGTTGTTCAAGAAGTGTTTAATTGGTCATCCTGTTGAATGATCCAATGGCCAACAGTTGGAATTCAAACAATAGCACCAAGTCTCGTCTGACGAGGTGCTGTATCAGAGTCAGTCAAGCAATACGGCCTATCAAATGTATCTGATAACTCATAATACTTTTAGAGCATGTTTGAGCTATATTATGCATCGTGATCACCATGTAAACCTGGTGACCATCCACCCCTACATACCCCTACAAAAAGAGTTGATCCTCCAACACCTTCACCAAGCGCGTACAGAAGCCAAAAGGCTCAAACATCCGCAAGAAACACATCACATTAGCGTAAATAAACCATCTCTCATACGAATATACCATGTATGTCTCATCGCACTTCTCTCCCTGCAGTTTCACCAGGACCCTCCTCTATCATTCCATGCCTAAAGGTGGCATTGATGTGGAAAGGATCAGTGTACCAAGCCTCGCAGTATCCATGTACTTGGCATCACAATTGCGGATCCAACTTCCATCAATTTTCTTGGGAAAAAAAAACATCATCTCCCTGTTTCAATGTCGCGTCCCAACCCCCCAACCCCCAAGCCCCGAGTTGACTGGGAGGGACCCCACCGGATCGGCCGTGGCAGCCAACCACTCGGAGTAGCTGATGTGCCTCAAAGCTGGATACCGGTGGTCCTTTTGAAAAGGATGGGGGGGAAATTCCTTACAAAACAGAATGACCAGAAGAAGATTTCTCACCGAAATTCTCCTTTTTTTGATGGAAGCTTCCAATCGGAAAAGCACAATGAAAGTGACCTAAGGTTGAACCCATCGGAGTTTTCCGATGGAATCTATCCAACAGAAATTCCGAGAACCTCCCCCCATCTCCATCAGAGCTTCAAACGTCGAAAACCCTCAACCTTTCTGCCCTCAACAGGTGCCAACCCTAAGTTCAGCACCCTGTCCCGGTGGCATCCACCTGCAATCCATGTCACAACAAAAACAGCTGCAACAAAAACAGCTGCTTCAGAGTATGAGAATTAACATATCAGATGAAATATAACATTTGATATTTATTTGAATCATTCACAGATATTGAACATCATAGTTGGAAAGACTTTGGGCAAATTCAAAATGTAAAAGTGAGTGAAGTGGAGCCGACTCCTGGGCTCGGCCATTCATTCACTCCCCAACCTTGTTGACTAACCTCTCCACATCATCTTTCAAGTCCTGGGGGACAGCCATAAGGTGCTTGGGGGCCACAAACCCTATGACATGTCTGTTGATTTTTAAAAGGCGATCACTCCAACCAGTCCACTTCAAGCAAACCATCAACAGAATGGGCCTCCCGGCCTCCCGGCCTTGTTGTTAATCAATTGTCAAACCTGAGGCACCTTCTTAGCGTTGAAACTGAAAAAAGTGGTTGTGACTACCTTTCTACAATAAAACATAGCTGGCTAGAAACTCCACCCATTTTCTGACATATCTCCTCTTAGAAAGCTAGGGTGATTTCCAACTATCTTAGTTTCTGGATTTTTTGGAGGGAATTGCCATTGGTGCTTCACCACTTCCCCCTTCTTTACCCGGTCCATTCGGAAGCGATCCATCATGGAGGAAAGCATATGTTTAGAAGCCACCCCGAAGGCGTGCTCCCTGACAGGGAATGAATGCTCTTCTTGGTGACAAGATCTGGAATTTTCAAGCCACAGAGAGGGAGTGACTGAAGGAGGGGACAGTGCCTGTCACATAATCATGGGGGTCAGCAGCGTTGTCTAGTCCTACAGTTACTGTTCCAACAGTTCATTGCACTGAGAGTTAATATCTAAAACTATGAACACCGCTTTTGAATACAAATTCCTTCGTCTCTACTCAACTCATGTGTTTCAAGCCTGCTCACAGACTTGGAAGAAGGCATATTGCGCCTTAGAAGAAGTGTCGTTAATCCTTGACATCAAAAAGGCGAAACATGGTGGGTCTGGGTAGGCAAAAGGATTTTCATCGGTGATGATGATGACCACAAACGACTACAAAGCGATGGGAATGGACTGGACATGTAAAAGCTCTCAGTGCAACATGTCCAAAGAATCTCGGGCCGGAGCTGTTTCCGTCGCATTTTGGAGGTGCTTCCCTGGCATGCCAACCAATTTCAAACAACTTGACCTTCAACAAAATGGCTCAAAATCATGAAACCTTGTGGTCAGTTCCGGGATCGCAAAAAAAAATGATTCATTCAAAAACCCCCAAAAAAAACATCTTTGGGGCCACTCTATATTTTTGTACATCCAAAAAAGGGTATGTCACGTCGGACTGGCTCCCCCACCTTATCCAGGGACTTTTGCACCAGACTTTGCATGTCTTGCAACCTGAACGCGCCAGGTGTTAACGGGGGAGGATGATGACGACATGTCACCTACCTCCATCTTTACACACGGAAAACACCCAATAGGTTTGGTTTTCTGCCAAAACCCACTGGGGTTTTTGAGTGGATCATGAAGGTTCCAAAAAAGGATGGGGCCCCCCTACTAAAATATGTCTATATATGAATGGATGATTTTTCCCACTGTTATATACAGGGTTTTGGGCAACCTAAAAACCAAAAGAGGATTTAACAGGGTTTGCTAATGCCAGTTCTGTGTGCCCCTTAAACATCACAATACAACGGTTGATTACTGGATTACTACCATCGCTACAAACCATGTCTAAAACCCAGCAAAAAAGGGATCTACAGCAAAATCTGAAACACTCCCTTGGTTAGGCAGTTTCACGAAGTGGATCTGAATTGGGAAAAAGAATGTTCAAACAGCGCATACAGCACTGTATAACATTTTATGGAAGTATTTAAGTGATCTCTTGACGTATTGTATATAATTAAATACGTACAAACACATATCCCATATCTTTTTGTACAAAACCTCCGAGCTGCAGCCATTCCATTATCTGAGTTGCCCTGACATCTCTTCACTCAAGGCTCTATACAAATCCTCCTCCGGAGTAAGCTGTTGACAGAATTCACGAAAATGTTACCAGTCATGTTACATTGTTGGAAGATTTAAAATATGAAGTGTTGAAGGAGTTTTCATGGATTCTTCCATCTTGTAGCAGGAAAGATTTCAGGAATTTCAATTTGGTTCATAGTTGCAAGGTAGCGATGCCAACAAACCTAGTCACCCGACACTCCCCCACCGCGCTCCACATCGATGCTGCTTGTCATGTTTCGATCCAGGGACCTTGGATCCGTGGGTGTTTTTTCCGCGTCATGGGCCGTTGAGAACGCCATCCAAAGCACTGGAAAACTGGTGGCATAATCAAACCATGTACCAAGAGAAAAAAATGGGGAAAAATGGATGGCATGGAAATGTTCAGAGCCACCAAGTCAATCTGTGTGTCTATTCCTTGCTGTTTCCTTGACACCCTCCACCATCCTCCACCATCACAGAATTCCACATTGAGGGAATCGGACATGAATCGTTCGATGCTGGGAGCAAAATCTTCATCTGATTCAGCTCTGGACACCTCAGCCGACATGGCTCTAATGTTGTTTTCCTTCCAAAATCCTGCTGGCACATCCTGCTTCCAAAAATTTCGGGTGTTGAACCACCCTCCTTCAACTTCAAAGGCCTTTGTATCTGAGGTTCCCTAACCATGGCTACTAACGCTGCCTTTTTCAGCAGGGGAAAGTTACCATAGGCGTGCCTCAAATCAAAGCACGCCAAAGCTGAGGGGGCAAAGAGAAAGGTAACTATGAAGTCTCTTCAAGTTACAAACAAAACAAAAGATGAATCTATGAATCCTTTCCCCCCAAGGCACTTGCCCCCTTGTAATCAAAACAATCCCTCTATTGCCATCCAACCTAACGTCCCAGGTTCCAACCAAAAAAAATCCCTTCATCACTGGGTCTCCTGTCATCTGATCTAAAAGATGTGCATCCATGCTCTTGGAGCGTTTCCTTAGGCGCTCAGCTGAGCCTTGCAAAATGGGCAGCCGCAGAACCTGGAGCAGTGCTGTTTTTCGTTGAATCCTGTGTTTTGTGCTGGAAAAGGCGAAGGATGTTTTGGGTGGATTTTCCCATATTTTTAGGTTGGAATCCCGTGCTATTCTCGAGAAAACACCAGGAAACTGCAGCTTTGGGTTTTGGAAGCACTGAGCTGAATGGCTTTGAGGTCTTCAACTTCAAAAACAAAAGGCGGTGTGGTTTCTGCGTCTAACAACACAAGCAAAGTAGGGCGGTATATACACACAATATGTATACAATATATGTATGTAATATATATATATATTTGTACATATACTTAATCATACATATATAATGCAGCGATCTATAACATACCCTAATAGCCTAATATTGCAACTAGTCTTCTCATATTAAATATTCTCTTGGGCCTCCTCAGCAGAGGGACGTTCCTGTGGGTCCGGCCTCGGTCGGCAACTTGGCGATTTGCCTGGAATTTTGCCTTGTTTGATTCCCCTGAAATGGGTAAATTAACGGCTTATTAAAAATCATCAGTTTCCCTTGATAAAGGCCTTGTTAAACCCTTATTTCTGAGGGGGGGTAGGTTGACCAGCCATGATTGATCTTGATCTCCTCCCACAAAAACCTACAGCTTCAGCCACTGTTTTGGGAGATCATACCGAGTGAGTTGCTGCACCAGGTCGCGCGCCTCAAGCTGCCAGCAAGTTGGTTAGTTGGTTGGTAATTCACCACTACCATCAACTCCCCCGCAAAAGGATGGAAAGCGCTTTCATGCCTTTCAAAGTTGCATTACTGTTGATGCTTCAGACATCCAGCCTTCACCAGTTGAGGCTGGTAGTTTATCCCATTACGATCCCAGGACTGAATGAAGAATCAATTCTGCAGAAAGAATTTGCAAAAAGAGGAGAGAAAAACATTTGGGATCACTCTTCTACAACATTGGTACTCTTGATGGAAGAAATTCTGCCAGACCGCGCCTCAGGCGACACGAAATTCAAACGGATCTTGCTCATCACGTAGCTACCATCCTCACAGCATCCACCATCAGACTCTTGAACCTTGACCCTTACCATATTGAAAGCTACCTTACAAGCCTTACAAGTCTAGTTTATTAGTTCATTCATTCCATATATTGCCAATTGTGACTTGGAAAGAACTTCCGGCATGCACAACTCAACTCATCTCTATCCAGTAGATGTTTTGAATGAAGGCCTAGGACCTTCCAGAAATTCCCCCGGCCTCTTTGGCTTTGGGCGCATGCCCTGTGAGAAGCCAATGCCTCAAATATGGAAAGATGTGAGAGGGGTGAGGAGACCCAACGACCGATCTTGAGTGGATACATAGTACATTGTTTGGTAGATACAGCAAGTCATCTGTACTTTATTTTTGTTGACCTTATGACTCATAAATAGAGACCCAGTCCTTACAAAGGCCAATGGACGTGCTCTTCTCATCTCTTAAAATCGCCATGTCACAAGATGCAGCCGACAGAGAAGAGATCTGCCTGTCCAGGCAGGAAAAGTATGATCCAATGATCAAGTTCACGATCCGTTACCAACCTCCGACATGCTGCCAAACAGGTTGAAACCCATCACCATGCACTTGTTTGGCCAAAAAAAACTCTCTCCATTGGAATAGACCCACCCCATGGAAAACCACGGACCTACACCTACCCAACAGCTCAAAACCACCACGACATCCCCACCTTCTGATCATAGGGCTGGTTCCGCATGATCTCTGGCGCCATGAAGCCATCCGTGCCGCACTTGCGTGTGAGCCGGTGCCTGCTGATCCAGAAAGTTCGTTCGGATTCTGAAAAAGTGTCACTACAGCCAATTTTACCTGTAAAAATAGAGAGAGAGGGAGATATTGTTCTTCTTTCAAAGTGTATCTTGGTGTTTCTAATCTCCTTTTCTGCATCTGGATTTTGGTGTGGATTTGGATGGTTTTCCATTTCGGACTGGTTTTTAATTGGTTGCGGGCCCTGTGTATGCACTTTGTCTCTTCTTTAGAGCTGCAATGAACAAAAAACATTGAGATCACTGTGGCATCCTCTACTCACTGGAGGTTCAACGTGGCCAAAACCAGGTGAAATTTCACCTTCCGCTTCGAGAAGTGAAGCAAATTTGTCCATCAGGATTGACACCCCACACCACATCATTTGCAAGCCCTGGTGCTTCACGTGGCAGTAGGAAGAGACGCCAAAGTCAGCCAATTTGATGACACGAATCTTGCCCGCCACATTACGCCTCAGCGTTTCAAGCCAGTCAGTTTCCCATGTTGAATGGTTGACAAAGTCAGGCTGCGAGGTTTTTAAACGACGTATACAACTTATACAAATCAATTCAAATCATATCCAGGTTGGGAAAGTCCAAATTTTGGATCTTCCAACATCTGCAAATCCTCCATCCGCAAATATATATTCATATGAAATCGAAGTATCCCCCAAAGGAAACTGAATCAAACAATTGAAATTGAAATAATTGGATGTTTAATCAACTCAATTGATACTTGCAGAATCTTTACCCAACAATTTGTAATTCACTCCCAACTTCACACCTTAAAAAAGGTGTGATGGATAGTATCCCTGGGAGACCCCAGCGAATCATCTTTGGACTTCGAATCCGGCGCACAGCACAAAAAGTTGCCTGTGGCTGTCGATACCCAAGGGGAGACCCAAGTCGACTCAAAGCAGCGCCCATATAGATATCACGACCATGGATATCACGAGGCCCTTCAGAATTCATTGATCTTAGTTACAAGCCATTGACCAAGCAGTATGATTCATGATAAGTTCTTCTATGTAAGTATGAGTCATATGAGTCAAGAGTTTCTTGCAATCATATTCATCATTGCCACCAGCACCAGCTGGCCATCAAAACCAGGTTCACATGCTACTGTTGATGGTTCAGAAATCTTGCACCAGTTGGTACGATAAATTATCCGATTAAGAAACCAGGTTTGATATGTTTGATACATCCAAAGGGTGCTTGGCCTTGGGATATCTGAACCATCAACAGTCACCGAAATCACCAGCCCAGCCATCGCAGCAAAATGATGGCACCTGGTTTTAGATCTCGGTGCACAATCCCCCGGGAGTGAAGATACACCTGGGAGACTTCCCCAATTGGGAGTTGAATCAACGGAGACCAACGGAAACCAAGCATGGAAGCAATCAGTGGGAATCATCTATCCCAAATGCCATGAATCCAATTGAAGCCAATCTGAATCAATCCCCTTGGCCCCATTTTTTGCAAAAATTTGGGCTCCCCAACGATGCTGTTCAAGATCTGCTTCAAAATCCTGGACAAAAACCCAAAGATCGAAAGTTCTCTGTCGTGCGAAAACATCTGGAACTCTGCCGGATCACCCACCAAAACAAAATGAAGAATCGAAATGACTTGTAGGGACTGTTGAAATGGATGTTTCATGATGTTTCAAAGAAGCAAAAAAACATCGGAAGAAGGTCCATAAAGCTTCGTGCATGTTGCGATTCATTGAGAAACCGGGCTCAAAAGCTTCCTCTTCGGAGACCATGGTGGACTTAGGTCCCGGTTCAAGCAAACCAACATCAACAAGTCAACGATCCAAAGGATTCAAAGGGAAAAAAGACAAAGTCTATGAACTCCCGAAAAAAAATAATGATTGAGAATTCCGACTGTCTCAAAAAACACTTAGATTATTAAAAGTTGGAATGGCTTCTTGACTCCTGTTTTGTGGGCACCTTCACATTGCTTCCTCTTACATGATCTTATCATATCTGTTTTGTATCCATCCAATATGACAGGTGGACAAACTGAAAAAGCTAAGATTCAACAGCTCGGAACCAACGGTCCGGTCCGGTCTGGTCATCAAACTTCTGAGTTCGCCAAGCAGAAAACTCATCCTGTCCTGCGATTAGTAGCCTTGGCATTTTTCCAACAAAATCATACAAAATCTGGATGATGAGACCACCTCGGAAAGTATCTATCTAAATGCATTCTGAATCTTTTTGTTGGGAGATGTTCTTGATTTGCTCTTCGGATATGTTCTTTGAAATGGTAGATTAATTGCAAAATGAAAGCAATGAAGTTCTGAAAACTCGCTCATCCAACCCGCACAGCTGCAACGGCCCGCACCTTCCCAAATCTCCAGCGCCACAAAGTTCCGTGACGAGGAAGAGATTTTTCTCATCTTCAAAGATCTCTAAGAGCCGCAAGATGTTGGGATGATCTGTGGCCTCCATGAAATTGTCGATTTGGAGCTAGAGTAGCGGTCTCCATGTTGAATGAAATCGTGATCTAACTCTAACATGGAGAGGAGAAAAATCCTTCGAACTTACCTTGCAAATCATCCCAACCCATGGCATTTTGACACATCGGCTTCTTGGCCTTATGGATGCTGATTTCGTTGCGCAGCATCTGTTCGTCTTGAATGCGGTCCCTTGACTCGTCGCAAACGTGTTTGGTTGCCGCTCCCACCGTTGCCACAAAGGTTCTATATCATTGCTGTTGACATTTCCACCATCTTTCAACGTTCAAATGGTAGTGGACCATAACAATTTCCAAATTTCGTAACATCTTACAATTTTGATATAACCAAAAGCGGTCCCACTACTTGCGGAGATTCGTGAAAAGGAAAATGCCAGCGACGGAGGCAACAGAAGCATCAGGAATTGAATAAGATCTCATATTCGAAACATCTGTTTCTGCTCCGTCCACTTTTTGGATCTTTTTGGTTGATGCTGCAGTATTGGTGACATCCCTTCTGGTGTCTTGAAGTGCAACAATTATGACTTTCATATCCTGAACTACTGCTATCCTATTCTCCGTTCTGCCTTTCAAAATCAACATGTTTCTTTGTTTTGTTTCTGCATCATATCTTGCGTTTCGAGTTTTGAAAATCATCCTCAAGATCTCTCACGTCATTGCCACGTCTGAGTTGAGCCACTTGCACATCGCCTTGAGTGCAACATCCTGTCCTGTCCGCTTATTCTTTGCCTGTGAAGCAACAGTCGTTTGTGTGGACCGTTGAAGGAAAGGCAACAAAAACTTGGGAACTTGCTTATTAATTGCGAACCTGCGATTCAATTTCTTTCATATGAAAAAGACAAATAGTATTGCATCAAGTATTTACACTGTATTTACTGTTAGAAGCAACCCCTGCAAGGTGAAATTGTCAAGCCTACCTTTTTCCTTGTGATGTTGTAAATGCGCAAACTCAGTGGCAACGGGGATTTCAACTCCAAGTCCCGAAAACTTGCACCACCTGTCTCCTCTTATCATTTAGGAAACATAGCCGTTTCAGAAGCCTCCCTTACCAAACTGCCAAGGCACACGAAAGACCGTGGCTGTAGCACCACTGCCTCAGGATCAATGAAAAATCAATCCTGAAGAGAGAACCAGAACACACTTTCTTTAAAAAAAAGTGCATGCAGCAGACAGTCATTGAGCTATCACAAAAATATGTTTTAAAAAAACAATCACCAAGTCACCAAGACTTGTGATCAGATAATGTAGAGTGACAGCACTGATACAGAAACACCATTCATACCAGTGGGGTTCCCTACCCAACTCCTCGCCAATGTCGTATTTTCGTGCCAGCTCCTCTCCGATTGGACATTGCTGGGCATTGGGGGTTTTCTTCGTCGTTGGGTTTCCGTTGACATGGCACCTCGGCCGGTCGGCCTTTCACGAAGGTGCTTCGAAGAAAGGCTCCTACACCTTGGCGAAATTGAAATTGGAAGATTTCCCAAACAGGAAGGAGAATTTTATCATCAGTTAAATCATGTTAATCATGTTCTGAAATTCAGATCATGATCATCTCATTGATGATCTTTTTTCCAATCTGGTTTTTTCATCTGATCTCTTTTTTTGCTGAGTTTTCTGACATGAGTTCATCTTCTGTATCCACGAGGAGACATCTTCTTCGGCTTGTCCCTCATAGGTGGTCCGTGGAAACAGCCGATGGTTGGCCGTGGTGTCCACGGAACCGCCTGGCATCGTAAATGGGAGATCTGGCCATCCAAACAGGAACAAAAAAACATCATGGACCACACATCAAGTATCAATGATATACATCCCCAACTATCCATAATGTTTAAATATAAATGTAACATATATCATATATTTTTGTATTATGTATATGTATACAAACTAACATCATTATCCTGTAGTATTTGTATCCAACTTGGATCACTGGAGAGTCAATCAAGGCCTGAAGGACCACGGCGGCTGCAACTGTTGCCTGGACCATGGAAATGATTCCATTCTTCAAGATTCATGACTAGGTGGTGGTGTCAACCCAATTGAAAGATATTAGCCAATTGAAAGATATTAGTCAAAATGGGAATCTTCCCCAAATACGGGTGAATTCAAAAAAAAATGAAACCACCTACAGTAGATGAGTTTTTGGCTGGTTTCTCTTGTCCGACCATCTTTTGCGGGGGTAAGGATATGAGTTTCCATTTCCTTTGTCTTCCTATGCTTCTAAAAGTTGCTGCAAATCTGTCTCACACCATCCGTTTTTTGCCTCGAAGCGGATCATGCCTGGTGGCGTTTTGGAGTTGGACGTGTTTGCAACTGCAGTGTATGACAGTGATTCAAGTATACACACAAAGATGTGTGTGTGTGTGTGTGGTACAGGTGCATGTTGTATACATATGTAAAATATATATCAATATTATAATATGCATTGGACATATCATGTATACCACTTTGTCCTCTGTTTTGGATTTTGGGGTGGATATCCTCCAAAGCATGTCTTTTACAAATCAATCACAACAAGGGTCATGAAGAAGTTCCAGGTCTAAAATGCATCTTCAAATCTTCAAAGTCTGCGACATAAGAAACGCCCCACCTCTTCACCTCCCGGTCCTGCCAGACTGGGCCATTTCCCCAAGCATGGTAGCTAGTGAAATTAAGGAATGGTCTGCAATATGACCAAGATAGTGGCATTTGCGTCATAGTTGGTGGCAACTTCCCAGCTTTTTCTGAAGTTGCAGTGTTCTCTTTGGGGTGACAAAAAGAAATGAGTTCAGCAGTATGTTGGAGACCAAATTCATGAACGTTCACTGAGCAGTTCTTCCCTCTGCCGCCTTACTCATGCAGAACCGCAACTCTATTTGGAACCTTATCCTCCCTCCCTAGAACCTTTTGTGCAGCCTTCCTTCAGAACCTTCCGGTTCTACGCCTCCCGGAACCTTGTTGAGATTTTGGAACCCTGCACAAAACTTCTTGCAAAAGTTAACTACAGGTGTTGCTGGTACACTCGTGGAGCTTCAGCTCTCCCCGTGGCCAAGACCTGTTTTTTGCCTGAGCACTCAATGCTTCAAACAGCTCCGTCTTCCTGTGGCATCTATGGGGGGGCAATCCCTCCCAGATGTCGAACATATGTATACTACACACTAGACTAGACTTGAATAGTCTGCCATATTCCAGCGAGAAAAATCCATGGTTTTGCACAACTGCACAGGCGTATGCCTCCATGCGCCTGTACAGCACGCAACGGGCAAGTGAAAATCTTCGCTGGAACAGGAAAGGTTCAGAGAAACAGGGCAATGCACTGTACATTGATGATTCTCTTCACCCGCTGCCACAAGTGCCTCCACATGTGACAACACATACAACCACAAAACAGGATTTGCTTCAAACAAGCGTCTTCCTGTGGAAAATCATGGTATCCCATGGTTTTGCGCAACTGCACAGGCGTATGCCTCCATGCGCTTGTACAGCACGCAACCGGCAAGTGAAAATCTGAAAATCTTCACTGGAACAAGGTTCAGAGAAACGGGGCAATGATGGCAATGCACCGCAAATTCTCTTTATATACCCGCTGCCACGAATGCCTCCACATGTGACAACCCATTCAAACAGGAATTGCTTCATCCTTCTCGTGACCAAGAATCACCACTTGAAGCTTCAATTCACCGAAAGTCTCTCAGTCTCTTCTCCTCCACTTTCTGCTCAAGGATCGTGGGATTGATTCTTATCATGGTTAGATATGCCTGCAGCAGGCTTTCCTCTGGTGTCAGTGGTTTCTTTGTGCTCTTCTTTGTGCTCTTCTTCTCAGACTTCAGCTGACAAGGCTCAAAAGTCACTGTCCTCAGAAGTTGTGAGTGATGTAATCCACACATTATCTCATGCTTCACACTGGTGCCTCTCTAAAACGAGATTTGGATACAATTCAGGATCATTTCCGGGCTGGTTCGGCCAAAAAACAGGAATGTTGGACATTGCAGTAGGTACTACCTCCAAAAAAAGCTTAAACTTGAAAGAGTATACAAAAGGACACATCAAATGCAACTGAAACCATCTGACAGCTATCAACAAGTACAGGTGCGATCTTTCCTTGGTGGATTTTTTGTTAAGCATGGGCAAATTTCATTGGTTTCCCGGAAACTCTATTTTTCAGGAAAAAACTGACATTTCATTGGCAATCCAAGAGTCCGCTTGGCCTTTTTCACCACCTCTATCCTGCCAAGATCAGCATGAGGGGCCACCTTGATCTCGCCTGAAGTGGACACATCCATGCTGTTGACACATCCCATTTTGACTGTCCTTGCAACTGGAGAAAACTGGAGAGCAATGGGCTGCTTGAGTGGACGAATAGCTGCTTCAGAAGGGGACAAACAAATTCTCGCAAGCTTGCTCAACGACACTCTTCGAAAATTTTTCAGCAAATCTCATATCAATCGAATCTGCTTGCAAAAAGAGTTTGTTTCGGGGTCTGATCTGCGTGTCATGGCATGGAGGAAAAGGAAGAAAAAATCCACTCCAGTTTGTTCATCATGTGTTCCCCAAACACATCTTTCAATGTGGTCCCCAACAGATGAAACTCAACCCCACAGACCCACCCCTCAACCCGGCACCTGGTCGCTGGACATCCTGCGGCAGCCACCTGAGATCGGAAACGACACTTCAAGAGGTCGATCCCTTCCAGTGGATTTCTTCGATGACTTTTAGTGACCAAAAACACCATGGGATTTGTATCTTTCAATATTTTTAGGGTCAGAACTTTTTCAAAAAAACAAACCCACCAAAAAATGATGATGAGGTTGATCTTCTACTTTTTGATAGTTATTGATAGTACTTCCTGGTGAGATTTGCTCATGTTCTCTAGAAATCCAGCAAACGAACATGACAATGGAAAAAACTTCAACCATTTGAAGATGTATTTCCTTTCCAAAAAATGGTGATGTTCCAGCCATTCATGTTAGTTTTTTCAGGTGGGGAAGACATCATCCCATCATCCCATCATCCCATCCAATCCCGCCTCTCCAAGGGTAGTTTTGGTGACACAGTCGGTTACACTGTCCAGCCTGAGGTTTCAAGTCTTCAAGATTCATGACCAGTTGGTGGTTGAACGGACCAACCCATCTGAAAAATAGGTGCAAGAAGTCAAATTGGATCTCTTTTCCCCAGTTAAAGTAGGGGTGAAAATGACAAAAATTATTTGAAACCACAAAAACTGAGGATATTTTTGTGGGGGGTTCAAAAATGTTAGTTTTTCGGGGGTGCAATCATTTGTTTAAAGAATCTTATGCCAAGAGATCACATGCCAAACGCCAAACAAAAGGCCAAATGTTGTTTATCTCTTGTCGAAAACTCTTGGGCATCCTCGCCGTCACACCGCAACGTCTGGCAAGGTTGGCCATGGCAAATCAAGCAAATGACCTTGCCCTCAAAAGTCCTTCCCAAACGGAGAGGTTCCTAGGGTTTTCGTTCGAATTACGAAAAAAACACCTGGAAAACCAACAATTTTTGTCCAAGGCTTGGTAAACCTTAGAGGTATGAAGTGTTCAATACCACCTAACCAAACACTGCCCACATGATAACATCTACAACTGTAACTGTATAGCTTCTCTTGTTTTTCCAGGCTGCCAGGGTATGCGCTCAACATGTTCCTTCATCCAAACGGCTACACTCGGTTTCCAAACATTCACGTCTTGAGTCAAGCAATCACTGTGATGACAACCCTCAGCACCAGGACTATCCACTGACCAAACTCAAAGGGGTGATGAAAATGCCAAGAAGATGCCATCTTCAAGTCAATGAAACGTTCTGGTCATTCAGGTATTCATAAATCTACATTAAATCAGAAATGTCATGTCCAGTATCCAAATTATCCATAAATCATGTAGATATTCAAAATCTCTTAAGTATCTATAATCCATCCCTCATTGTCGATTCATCCTTTTCCATCTCTACTGGCCCAGCTTTTTTCAATTGACTCCGGCACGTTGTGCAAAATGGCGGTTTCAAAGACCTCGCAGGCAGTCTAGTAAGGTGAGCTTTGAGTTTTGCGCTGATGGCGATCGCCACTCCCCTTAGTCTTGGTTTATCATGGCCCCGAAAACAATTCGCCACCAAAAAAGGGACTGGGCATGGAGCCATCTCTCACTATGGTGTGGATGTATGTCCCTACTCAAAATGCTTGCTTCGTAATTTGTCACTTGCCAATCACCCTCAAAATTACAATGTTTTACCCACATACATCTCCATATTCACGATGTTATCATGTCACCTCTTCCCATAAAGTATTTGACCAATGGCTTCCACAAGGGATTCCTGGGCAACTCCAAAAGTCTCCTTAAATCATGAAGGATTTGTCAGGGTTTTATCATGCTGAAATATATCCAAAAAGTCTTCACAATCTGTCTTTCTAGCATGTTTCTATCTCAGCATATTCCCCGTTTCATCTCCACACATCTCTTTTTTGTCATCCATGAAACGCCGTTTTCGGCTATCGAGGCTTCCAAACCTCCAAAAAGGTCATGTCCACCTCGCTGGTGTCTTCTTCCGCTTCACCCATGGCATCGGAGACCCGGCTGGAAATCCCCCGGATGTCTTCCAGACCAGGATGGCTGGGGGTTTCCTGGATGCTCGTCCGACTCGTCCTTGTCAACCAACGGAACGAAGGTTCTTGGCTCCATTTGGCTCCGAGGTTTTCAGTTGCGCTTCAGTCAGTGGCTCGCAAATGCTGCCAGGCAGCGTTGTACCTGACAGCTGATGGTCGCCAAGGCTTGCACAATGAAGTGAAGCTAATCTTGATTGCCAGGGTTGCAAGCCAATGAGGCTTTCAGTTTGTTGCACATACAGGCCAACATACATGCACACAAATGTGCACGTCTCTTGCAAAGCTGTGAAAATCTTCTACCTTAACAAAGGCAGACACTAAGCCTCAGACACCAACAACACAGGTCATCACTGAGGGTTCCTGGTCTGCGACAATGGGAATACCCAGGGAGTCTGCTACGATCTGGAGCTCCTTCCAAGCAGCTTTGCATCCCAGAGTTGTACAAGGCTTATGGTGCAGTTTAAGAGTTTTTGGTGTAACACAGATGAATTCACACTCAACATGCCAAAATGGCCTCAAACAAGCCACGATTTCTGGGACCTCAAAGCATTGCCGTTCTGTGTTTGATGGTCGTTCAGACTTAGAAACACGCTTTCGTTTCGGTCCACCCCACTCCACCAGACTTTTTATTTCCCTTCCCCAAGTCCTCATCCACGCACCTGTCAGGCAGGTGTTGAGGGAATCATCCTCCAACATGCTTACCATATTGAGCTGAATCTATGAAACCAACAGCATAAATCAGCTACAAACAGAGGCAGAAAGAACGATTGCTCTTGGGATTGCTACTTCAATGCATGCCCTCAGTACTTTGTTTGCTCAGCCAAAGCCAGATTGTTGCAGTGGCACAAAAAGCACAAGGCTTCATGTTCCCAACCCCCATCCGTTGTAAAAACTGTAGTGAAACCAGAACTGGAGAGCACTACAAGACTCTGTTGAATAAAGCTATGTATATCACTCTCCTCTTCTGTGCACGAAGTGTCACACTATGTATCTCAAGGGCACTGGTGTTGAATAATACTCGTACATGTTGTACATTAAGATCCATCACCAACCAATGATACTAACATCGCTCACCTGAAGCGTATAGCTTCACCACGCTCCAATCTTCCTTTCAATCTCTGCATTCTTAGACCATCCAATAGTCGTTTCACCACCATGGGAGGGAGGTCCAAGAAGATTCGACCCTGAGAGTCCTTGGTTTTCATCAAGTTTTTCAATCCTCCAACCCAGCGACGTGAACTTCTGGAAATCCTCCCCACCATCAACTCCCACCTTTTCTCACAGGGTCAACTCCATGGGTGATAGAGGTCGCCATTTTGATGCGTGGTTTTTGGGACTCAAAAAGTCATTGGAATTTCCAAGCTGCTCCAAGTTTCCCTACGATTTTTGAAGTGACTTTGTTTGAAGGGTGAAGACAGCCTCTGAACTTTTTCGCCTCCCAAACTTTCCCACCACAGAAAAGTATCGTTCAAACAAAGCAACCTCCCATTCAAACATCCATAAACCTTCGCCTTCCTGCCTTCATAACTCAGAAAACACCCAAAAAAAATATCCATTTGCTTCCAACTCCCCCAAATTATCTTGATATGTTTTTGCTTCCAAGAAACGCGTTGCTTTACCATGTCCAACTTCTGTAAGACTTTGGATCCTGGTCCCCATGACTCCATCAAATTCATAGAGATGGCGAGAATCTCACCAGCCACATTCCTTAGCCCAACCCAGGTCTGACCAGGTGTAGCTAGTGGAACAAGGGTTGCAAAAACTTAGGGCTAATGTTAGCTGGAAGTGACCGACTCTTGGAATGAGTGGATGTTTTGTTTCTTGGATTCTCTGACCCTGTGATATTTTTTGAAAAGTTCCATTACCGAGGATCTGCCGATGGAAGTGGTCGTTTTTTCACATCTTTTCATGAACCGAACAACCAGTTGTTTATATCGCCCTAAAACCCCCCACCAACATCACTCAGAATCTCACCAACTCCATCTTTGGAGGTTGTCACATCATATTCCCATCCACATTTCCCATGACATCTAGGCCACAATAGCAACTTGCAACATTTCACCAACCAACGAAAAGCCTGAAATCCCAAAAACTCCAATTGCCCCCTTCTCTCACCGGCTTTTTGGGTGTTTTTTTTCCCTCATTCCCATGGGGTCCCAACCCATCAACTGGCATGACATTTTTGCCAAGGCGTCAACTCCAAAATCTCCAAGGCTTCCCTGGCACTAGCATCAAGGCGGTTCACGCTCTCTGGACCACATGGCACAGATGAGGCCAGTTGCAGTTCCTCCTGCAACACCTGGCGTGTTTTAGTTGAGTTCTTTGAAAAATCGATTGTTTTTTTTTCTAACCTCCGAAAAAGACAAACCCATTTGTGTGTATATATATATATATACATACATAATTTATATAACACATATAGTTATATTATACACGAACATATACAAAACAATATACTACTCACTCAAAATTCCAATTCCAAGTGCCAGCCGGAGTCGTTCGGCTCGGTTCGGCTCCCTTCAACCCCCACCATCCGAAAGCCTTGAGGACTGCGTTCAAGGGGCAGTTCTTGTAATCCAATTTTTTGAAGGTGGGACCAATGGCTTTCATATCCACCAAATGCAAATGTAAAGAGTTCACCTGGTGGAGGCGAATTCAACTGAATAAATCGTTGGAGTTCATAAATAAATGTTTCGAATGTACGAAAATCTTAGTTCCCATGGTAGGATGATGGCTTTATGATTTCTTGTATCCACAAATGGACTGCATATCGTATGCTTTATCTTTGTTTAAGTTTGCAAGTTTCAAGTGTACATGTGCAGCATGATAAGTCGTGACATTCGGAAACTGACAGCTATCTCGTTTAGTTATTACATATTGTTACCATATACTGTATCCTTTCTGTACTCCGAACCGCCCGGCAAGTCTCTAGATCCTGATCACTTTTGCAAAAGTGTCGACTCTGTCTGCCCTTCACATCAATCATGTCTATGTTGCAACACACCCACCAACGAAAACTACACAGCTCCCACCAGTCACAGCTCCTCAACTCCCCCTATCGACCATTAAAACACCATCCAAGTCTCTGAGTTATGTCCGAACACATGGAAGTAGAGTCCCAGTTGATCCGACCAGCCACGCATGTTGGACACGTAGGTGACTGCTGCACTCCGCAAATCTTCCAGCAACTGAATGGACTCCGACAAACAACTCACCAAATGACCGGTGTCCTCGCTTTCTGACATGCCTGGTCATAGCAAATCCACAACAAGCAACATGTCATTGAAAGTCATGGCAAAAACTACCCACAACCTCTGGAGTCTCATGAAAAAACCGTGGAAAATCAAAACAAGAAACACACAAGTCAAGGTTTCAAATTTTGGTGGTCGCCCCTTGGTGATCAGAATTCTTTCTTCGGTTTTTAGACTGTCATCTTTCCTGGCCTAGGGTCAAGGCATTGAAGAAGGTCCAGCGCAAATCCTTAAAACGGAGTTTGGGCTTCTGAAATGGTCATCTTTTCGTTTGGTGGTTGGCAAAAAGTGGCCAGGAAAAATACGGAAAAATCATGGAAACATCTTCCAAGGTTAGCAGGAACTAAGGGATAGCATGTGTTCACAAGACCGAAAAACATGGATTCTCATGGGATTCTCCAAGTAATCGCTTGCCCAACTATGCATGCTTTGCAGCCATCAGACAAAACTCCAGTCCCAACTGACATGATCAAAGCTTCAAAACAACACCTTTTTGAAGCTAATAGGTCAGGTGTGAGTGGACTACAAAACAAATGTCTTACGAGGAGATTTCATTCTTGAGAGCCTATCTCACAGCAGGTCCTCTAACCCCCCAAGCATTGGTTGCTTCAAGTGACTTTGGTGGTCAAAAAACGGTGTCTCGCTGACATCGATGCTTTTCCCAGCCATTCCGCCTCCTATGATGGGATGGGTGTTTGTTGTTCTGTAAGCTTCCCCAATGAAAAGGGCAACTCAAAAGTTACCAACTGGAAATGTCAATAGTAATGCGCAACTGAGGTGACAAATATGCCCACAGCATCCTGCATGCTTGAAGTCACCTCAAATTCAGCAGTTTACTTCGTCTCAAAGAGTATGTTTGTTCATAGTAACATCTCATGGTAACCTCTCACTCCATCAATGAAGCCATCTCCCTGCACCACCTCGGAATCCCAGTGGGCATCATTTTCAGGGCGATTCTTGCAAACCTTGAAGAACTGCCCATAGGACTTCAAGGCGACTTGTTCCTCTTCCATACCTATACCAAGTGGCAAGGCAAATGGGATGGGATTTTTAATGGGTTTTTTCCCCGAAAAAATCCGACACCCAAACTGTGAGAAAAAAATGTGGCAAACTGTGACACTTCATCTATAGAGGTAACAATAGGGTGCCAACTACATGGTGATGCAAACCTACAAATTGGTGCTACAACACTCCATTTTCAACTCCCAAGACCCGTTTTTTTTTTGCAGCACTTCAAACAAATGTCTGGCACCCATGTGTGGGGGGAGTACCTCCCAGATGCCTGTTGAACATCTACAAAATGGACATCTCTTCATGTCCGCAGAACGCAAACAGTTCTGAATGCTGTATTGAGGCCGTAGGGAAAAACCCAATGGTTTTGCACAACTGCACAGGCGTATGCCTCCATGCGCTTGTACAGCATGCACACGGCAAGTGAGGTTTAGACTCTAACGCTCAGTAGCTGCTAGAGTCGTTTTCTTCATACGTTTAGAGAAACAGAGCAATGCACTGTACATTGATGATTCTCTGTATCCGCTGCCACGAGTGCCTCCACATGTGACAACACATTCAAACAAAAAAACAGGAATTGCTTCATCCTTCTCGTGACCAAAAATCACCACTTGAAGCTTCAATTCACCGAAAGTCTCTGAGTCTCTTCTCCTCCACTTTCTGCTCAAGGATCGTGGGATTGATTCTTATCATGTTCAAATATGCCTGCAGCAGGCTTTCTTCTGGTGTAAGGGATAGCCCATTCTTCTGGCGTTTGGTTTTGAGCTCGCACAGCTGCATCTGATCCGGGTCAAAAGTCACTGTCCTCAGAGGTCTTGGCATTTTTAATGTGCACAAATGGCACGGCTGAGACAAGGTAACAGCATGTTTTTCCCGAAGTCAACAGTTGTGCCTGATGCAACCCACACATATCTGATGCTTCACACTGTTGCCTCATGAGTCCGAAGGAGGTTTAGAGACTATTCTACTTCATCATTTCCGGGGAAGGGGCAGCCGCTGGACTTCAGTAGATACTGCCGAGAAAAAAAAAATGTTGAAAAAGTATACAAAAGGACACATCAATTGACACTGAAACCTGTCAACCAACACAGGTGCGACATTTATTTCGTGTGGTATTTTTAGTATGGGCACATTTCATTCATTCTTCCTTTCTCCCTCTATTTTCAGGTAGCAAATTGTGCAATAATCGACTCTTCAAGAGTCTTACTCATCTTCTTCACCATCTTTGGTTCCACCCCAACATGATGAAGTTTCACCTTGATCTCACCTGAACTGCATAATTCCACGCTGTTTGCGCATCCCATGGTGGCAAATGAAAAGTCACGACAAACGGAGAATTTCTTGAGAGCAAATTGCTGCTTCAAGCACGCAACGCGTTGGATGTGAAGAAGGTACAAACGATCTCGAGGGCTGGCAAATTGTATCAAACTCACATCAATCAATTGAATCTGACAGTGTCGTCATACTTTGTCTCCAAACCTCTTCCAATGTGGTGATTCAAAGCAACCTCAATTTGTAAACAACAAGGAAGGATGATAACACACAACTCGACGCCCTTCATCGGGAAAACATGCCTGGTTGCTGCATTTCTTCTGCAGCAATGCGGGCGAAGAGGTTGAAGGGTTTCGTACCGGTCGTCCTCGGACGCTGTACTATCCGTATGTCCTCATGCCCTTCTGTACACAAAAATCACATTCTACATATTATTTTATGTAGATATATATATATATATAACCATATATATACAGTTGTATGTATGTATGTATGTATGTATGTATGTATGTATGTATGTATGTATGTATGTATGTATGTATGTATGTATGTATGTATGTATGTATGTATGTATGTGTGTGTGTATGTATGTATGTATGTATGTATGTATGTATGTATGTATGTATGTATGTATGTATGTATGTATGTATGTATGTATGTATGTATGTATGTATGTATGTNTGCATGTATGCATGTATGCATGTATGCATGTATGCATGTATGCATGTATGCATGTATGCATGTATGCATGTATGCATGTATGCATGTATGCATGTATGTATGTATGTATGTATGTATGCATGCATGTATGCGTGTATGTGTATGTGTGTATGTATGTGTATGTGAGCATATATGTATATGATATATGTATTGTACATAACTTTTTGTTCATCACCTTTGGTTGATCACCATTGACATCTTCATTTGATATAATCATTATTGTTGATAGTTCTTATCATTTCAAATCCATTGCCCAAAAAAAGTCTGGATAGACTGACAAATCCTCCACCATTCTAAAAGCCGAATCATTGGTGAGTCTTCTTCAAATAGAATTGACTGCCAGGTGGTCAAAAAAAACGCCAAGTGTCAGTAGCCCAGAGGTGGTATCAATGAAGCCCGCCATGGCCAATTCCAACTTCAAAGATTTACAACCACCATAGTCCTGGCAGCACCAACCATTTCTTTTAAGGAATGATTATGGGATGGATCATAGAGGATGGGGCATTCTGAGGGCCCGCAGGCGCATTTTTGACATCCCATGATTCCTTCCTCACTAGAGGATCAAATCCCTAAGAGGGCCATTGAAACACCCCAAATGCTATGTGAATTTTGCTCAAGGTCTCTGCAAAACTGACCCCTCCATCATCCATCGATCTGTTACATCCTTCTATACTATACTCTCCACCAAATCAACATAATTCAACTACAGTATATAAACATCTCATCAATCCACATCAGATCTCAACAGCATCTCAACCTGCCCCCCCAAAACCACCCCCAAACGGTTCCCGGTTCACCTCCCGAAAGATACGCCGGGCTTCTCGAAAGGAACCTGCATCTCGGAGCACGGGGACACGCTCCACAAGCTCCTCCTTTAAAGAGGTGGCTCCACCTGTCAGGGTGAATTTTCCCCCGAGATGTAGGGGATTAACATATCCCACCTTGGGAAAAGGAAAATCATCTTCAAAATCCCAGTTTTGGGGGATATGTTAGTTCCCTTGAGGGTAACTGTATAACCCCGATTTAGGGTGTTGAACCGAACAATAGGGGGAAAAAAAAAAACAAAATGGATGGTGAAAATAATTAATGGAAAACCTATTATAAAAAATTGGGATGATTTGGGGGTATCATTATTTTTGGAAACACCCAAAAAAAACATGGTGGTTTTGGATTTGGGGTATACTCCCCCACAAAGGCTACCCACCATTTTCCATGTGGAATGTATTTCTAGCGAAAAAAAGTCATACCAAATGGATCCATCAAATTCTTACTCATCCTATGTCTAGATTTTAGTTGGCCTGTCACCATTGGTGTTTTTTTTTCCCCACGCACCTGTTCCTCGAAAGCCACCCATCAGATCTGCCAATCGTTCAGCTTTACTTTCAGTGGCACTTACCACAGAAACCCGTTGAGGTCGAGATGCTTCTTGCGCCTCCTGATCCGTTGGTTCACGGAAGCCATGCGCGGGGGTTTCTGTTGGTTGGGTGGTTGGGTTACTTCCATCCAATTTCACTCAGGGTTTTTTTTTTCCAAGGTACTTGGATTTTAATAGGTCCAAATCCACGAGATCTGAAAAGAAAACTGAAATTCCGTCCGGTATTTGCGTTTCAACTATCAAGAACTGATAAGATGATAAGATAGGGATAAACAGATCTCTATTTCATGTTCAGATTGTCTGGACGCAGAAAGTTGAGAATCTGCCCAAGCACCTCTCCTCCTCTAGGACTTTGATGACAGCATCCAAGGGACAGTTCTTGTGCATCTGTGCCTCTCGGTGAGATGACTGGTAGACGACTCAATCCCCAAAGGACGCCGTCCGTAGTAGAATCCTTCTATTTCAATCTATCACTGGGATGGCACATTTGATGTTTGAAAAGGGTACAACTTGGAAAGAATTTTGAGGTACTGTAGCTTTTCAGTATCTAAGTCCATTGATCCAATTGGAAATTTTATGATGTTACATGAGGGGCAACCCCCTTCATTCCGGGCTTCATGAAATGGACAATCCAACAGTTTCTTAAAAAATGTCCATCCCTCATCTCTCATCCATTCCTCCTAACCTCTACTGTCCACCCGTTATCCATCAAACACCAAAAACTCAACAAAAAAAATCCGGCAAATATAGGAAATCGAGCATGGCATGTGCATAATAAATATACTCATAAACGATCATATATATATATATATCTAAAGATATACTATCTGCACAGTATTCAGCTCCGGGATTTTTATGCTGCTCTGATTTCTCTGTGGATCTCTTACCCACTGGAAATCTGCCGGGCTTCTGGCCTCGAAACTGGGACCCAGCTCCGCCATGTCGATGATGTGAAGAAATAGGGAATTCCTCTGAAAAAACAGATGGAAACCTCTGGACCTGGGGACCTGTGTGTTAATCCATCCAGTTCTAGATGAATTGTACACATCGAAGTGACTGAAATTTTGTGGTGAAGAAAATTAAACTGTGTAAAACCTTGAAGCTGGAATAGGGAAGTAGAGCAACCTAAAACAATTCCAATTATACGGCATAATTCCAGTAGGTGTTGTTACCAAGCTGTGATCTCAAAGACGTCACTCCTTTCATTTGCCTAAGTACATGATAAGACCGGATGACTGCCAAACACCTGGCTGTTAGATTGGAATTGGAGTGATATCCCAAACAAGGTACTCTTTTGCCCTTACATTGCTACTAACAA
The DNA here is from genome assembly GCA_000507305.1 of Breviolum minutum Mf 1.05b.01. Classification (NCBI taxonomy): domain Eukaryota; class Dinophyceae; order Suessiales; family Symbiodiniaceae; genus Breviolum; species Breviolum minutum. The sequence continues at coordinate 366,627 of DF239053.1, forward strand.
AGGCGTCCCCCCAAACAGCCTGTTTCCAGCCAGGGGTTGCTAACTCAGAGGTTCCTAGAGATCAAAACCCCCTTCCACCAACTCACGCCAAGCAAGGATCACATTATTGTGCCCAAAGATATTCACAAAGAAGCCCACCTGAGCAGGATCCAATTTTCTGCGCTTTTCACGTCCGAATGTCTGTGGCCGGTTGCTGAGTCGTCCTTCTGCCAAGCTCAAAAACAAAGAACCCTTTCGATGCCAATTCATTTGATCGTTTACTTCTGTTGATGGCTGAAATTCAACCAACCAGATTGATATCATGATGAATGTCACATTATTTACATGATATATCCTCCGCATCAAATTCATAATATTTAATATCTCAAATTCAATGGTACAATTGCCCATCCAAAAAATACGGTAGATGAGTTTTAAGGTGACATGGTTTCTCCCGAAACTGGCCACGCCTCTTTGGACCAACCAGGACACTCCTCCACGTACTTCAAGGCTGCCGCCTTCATCTCCTATCCATAAAAACCCATGGGTCCCGAAACCAAGGTTTACGGCCGTGAAAAACGTCAAGGTAACCCGGAAAAGGTGAGCCCTTTGGAAGATCTGAACATTATCACAACAAGAAAAAACTCTTAAATCATATAAAGAAGTCGAATAATTGAAGAAGAAAAAACAACTTCCTTCCAAAATTGCTTCCACGCAAACCCCCAAAAAAAAAGAACCAACAAACCAACCCAACCAATTTTTTGAGGGCCGAAAGGAAAGTTCCTCCACTACCTTCAAAGCTTCACGTGGATCGCATCCTTCACCAATCTCTGAAGCCATACCAAAAACCAAAGGGTTAAACCTTAGGACCCCGGGCATGATGACTGGGGAAAGATGGATGATGGATGATAAGACCTGGGAGTAGAGATCTTAGTTCATCAATTTCTTTTTTTGAGGAGCAGATCAGATTTCGAAAAATGAATCCATATTGGTGATATTGGTGACGCACATCGTTTTCCATGGACTGTCTGATTCTGTCATTCTCCATATCTGGTACTTCCCCTTTTGCAGATGTTCATAACAGTACAACTGAGATACCCGCCACTGCCAATGCAAATCCTGCCAGCAAGTAGGCAGAAAAGTCTCTTGATGTCCAGGTGAGAAACTAATCCAACTTACCCACTTCCATCAACCCCCTCCACGCCAGACACCAGCATTCCGTCCTTGGTAGTTAGAAAGCGATGACGCCTTGACATGGACGCTTTGCTGCTCCAGCGGGGGTCAGTAGAATCCTTAGACCCATGGAGATGTTCCATGTTGACACACCACACCATGGCCATGGCCATGCCTTTCAAGCATTTTAACCTGAGCCAAGGCACCCAGTGAAGATCATTCTCAGGACGGTTGCGACAAATCAAGAATTTCCTTGGCGCGGCTCTAACAGTCTCACAGTGTTGATTCTAAGACCTACCAACAAAGAATGACAACTTCCAAATTCCAAAGATGATTTGAAGCTTTAACTTGTGACATCATTCACATAAGTATCTTCAAGAACTACACAATGAGTTCTCATTCAAAAAGTGCATCCTTCTTGACTCCGGATCTTGAACTCCTCTGAGGATCTCCTGAAAACTTCCCAAAGCTGCTTGTTCCCGGTCCATATTGGGTTGCTTCAATAACCTCGAGGCCGTCCCCAAGTTGCAAGAGAAATGGATGTTGTGGACCCAAACAACACCATCTTTCAAATACCATCTACAAAGCACCAAACAAACAAAAAACACCGGTGACAGAGAAGAAGAGAGTTTGGAAAATTCAATATAGATCCAGCTCCAATAGCTCCAAAAAATTGCATAAAATCTCCGCTGGTTGAACTCAAGTTGAAAATACAAGAGACCCCTTGGCCGCGCGGGCGAAGACGTTGAAGGGTTTCTCGGCTGTGGTCAAACAACCTGGCGTAAAGGTGCACCATGTGGCTGTTTTGGAAACTGTTTCTCTTGGGGAAAAGGTGTGTTCCCTCGATTCAATGTACAGTTGGTTTCACATACTTCAAAAATGCCACCAAAAACAGCCGCAAAAAAAACAGCCGGTCGTGACATCACGAAACCTCAGATTGAGATACCAACTGCTGGTAAGATCAATGCCTGCAATACCAGTAAGTTCACTCTAAAATATCAATGAAACATCACCGAACTGATATCTGTAGCCTACCTTTGGAGGTTTTTAGTCTGCATGTTTTGGTTTGGGGGGTTCATTCTATTCAAGTCAACAAATTACAATACCCCTTGTTGGTGTTTCACTTCAATCCAATATCCAATGTTATGTTTCGCTACAGTACCTTTTTGGAAATCATACATACATGTCATCCCCAATATGTTCTAGCAGAACACATCACCCAATGAGTTCCAAAAATCGATCCGAAGAATTGTTGGTTTGACGATGGCACGATGCCTGCATTGTCCACAAAGCCAGCATTTATCAGCTCTAATTTCCTCGAATCGCTGCCAAGCTCCGGTTCGGGAAGAACAAACAACATGATAGAGCTGTGAGCCCACAACCTTTGCACATCTCATCTTGTGTTAGGGAGTTACTACTCCTTCAAATTCTGACTATCCATAGTTGCAAAGCTCCAGCTCGAAGTTTTACTGTGCAAAAATGTGAATTGAGAGATGTACAAAGTGGGCTCCTACCAGTTATAAAGGGAGTTATAAACCCTTATAAATGGCCTCACAAATTTGTAACTGGCACTATAACCCCAATAAGTGGAGTTATAGCCATACCTATAGCCTATAACTGGCAGGGCCCACTTTGCAGTAAAGTCACCGGTGCTCATTACACACTCAATCACGACACTGCAAAGAAGACATAACTTAATCAGACTTAATCTCAAGATCCCATCCTTCCACGTAAACCACCACCCAAACCCTCAGCAAAAATTGCTCCTTCCCCCTAACCCATCCTCGAATAATCTCATGCTTCAGGGGAAAATGACCCATTTTTTCCATGTTGCTTTAGGCCCCATCCCTCACCTGAGCACTCTCGATTGGAGGATGGCTACCAGCTACCATTGACCCTTTTGGCTGGAGGATCATCCCCCCCCCTCCACGATGACCCATCAAATTGACATACACAGGAATTACATGGAATTACTAAGTAACTAACCCTACATGTTTTACAATTTTAACATGGGGAGTACTGGGACCCTTTAGTAACACCTGGCCATCCTTTCATCTTCAGCCAAGCGTCAAAGCTTCCACCCCACCCAGCTCCTGCCGCAGTAAGCGCCGTGCCTCCCGCAAAGCCGACAGCTCCGCCAGTTGTGGCAGGCGGCTACGGAGTGCCTCAACAAGATCCAGTGGTGTGGGGTCAAACTACGTTAGAAAACACCCTTTAAAAGAGTGAATTCGTACACTGAAAAAAAAACACGAGTTTGTGAAACGACCTACAGTACTGCTGCTTCTTCCAGTTGATGTAGTGTGGTTATCTCGGCACTTCGGAAAGTTCATGAATGGGTGGAAAGAGAACGCATGGGGGGCAAATTTACTTCCGAGACGGGCAAACTCGAAGCCTCACCAGTCGATGAGCAAAACCTGGAACCTTGCCTCGAAATCCTAAGCGATATAACGAAGAACAACTTTTCTCTGATTTCTGTGGGAGAAAGCTGAGATAGACTTAATGCAGTACTCCCACGGCACACGGCTTGAAATTGGAATGTGAGTGTGATGTGCTGTGTTTCAAATTATGTAGACTGGTATAAGGTAGGTATACGACAAGGTATTGTAAGAACTACCAAATGTATATAGTTCCTACACATTCATATAGATAGGTGTTGAGAGGTGTTGATCTTTGTAGGGTATGCCTCCAGATGTGTGTGATAGTTGTGATAGCTGTGACACTTCAAGTCCGTTCAGCGGTAGCCAATGTTTAAGGGTTGTTTTTACAAATAGAACAACAGAAATGGATACATTCCATTCATGCCATTCCATTACATGATATCCATGATATTACACGTTTAGAATTTGATGCGCCCCAACCGCCTGAGTCAGAAACTTATGAAATGGCCCCAGGTGTCCCAAAAGTCCATCACCAAGCAACAGCTCGGATGGAGGTGGCAGCATTCTCCCATCCACCATCCGCCATGGCCACTGCTTGAGATGAAATGCTGAGTCGTAGAGGTCATCATTGAATGATGAATTGGCCATTAATACTAACTGATGTTCTATAGCATTCCAACCCCCCTCTCACTGAGATTCGATAAGTTTGAAGTCAGAAGTCTAGTTTAGTTGGCCCATTATCAGGCTATTTCAAGTGGACCTTGAAAAAAAAATGGCCGGATCCAAGTGTGAACTAAAGTTGTTTTCCAGCTACAAGATGAATTCAACAAGCAACCCAGGCCTCGGAACCATGGAAGCCTTGAAGGATTCATCTTCAGCTTGGGACTCCCTTGTCATGACAGGAACTTCAAGAGCCGACAATGAAAAAACATGACATGACTGACATGACAATCAAAATGGTAGTGTTTCATATCAGATCAAGGTAGTGAAAACATCGCAAGGCAAAACTTTTTAACACACCTTTTTTGTGCACGTGTTTTTTAAACCAAGTTGTTTTCATTCCCTGGAATTTCCACTTGCGATGGTTCCGGGCGTTGCGTTTCTTTGTTGAGATGTATATGAGTGAAGGCCTCTTCCTAATGCAAGAACGTCAGACATGCGAAGGACCTTTTTGCGCCTGACTGCGACTCCTTTGGACTTTGTAGTCATGGCATTAAGCACCTTGAGCTTGAATGCCTCTGCCGACTTGTAAATCTCGGAGATGAGACCTCTGCGTCTCAGAATCACCTCGTTCGCCCTATTCAGGTTCGAACGCAAGATCTCTGGACACTTGCTCTTCAACATTTGAATGTTGGCTCCACAGCTGCCCGAAGCTCTGGGGAGGACCTCTGCGGAGGTGCGGCACATCCTAACCCACGCTGCGATGCAGATCGTCAGTCTAGAGGTAAGGTGTGTGGTAGCGGCACCCCTAGCTGTCTCCAGCTTTGACTCCCCCTTCGCAATGAGTGCTGGAGCCTCCACCTTCTGTCCAAAACCGTCGCCTTGCCCAGTCCTGCACCCAAATCCTGGTTACTCGAAGGCATCTAAAGCAGAGGTGTTCTCTGTGGCGCCACGGCGTTGGCATTCCGTCTCGCGGCCTCATTCATCTACATGATGAGAGGCCGGCACTACAGAGATCAGCCAACTTCGGCGTGGCAGGTGATTCAACAACCATGCCGTTGACTCTCATGCTGACTCATACCACATGTCCCACAACCTAGCGTGGGGTTGGGGGTGCGTTGGTGGGGCGCGAAGTTGCGCGAAGTGGGTCGGCATTTTGTCCCAACGGCCTAGCAAGTGCGGGCACTGGAGGAAGCACCACACCAGCTGCTTCCACTTCACTGCCACCCGTGATTCAAACCAGCAGCAGTAGCTGCTTCACTGGTATCACTGGCAAAGAAACCAGATCCCGTCACCACCAGAAACATCCACAACCAGGTAGAGCACAGGGTCCGGGGAAGAACTCTGGCACTTCAGGCATCTCACCCACATGTCCCACAACAAAAGGCTACGTGTCCACTCAGAAACTCTCACCAACCCGTATGGTGACCCCCTGGTAACCTTCTCATGGTCCATGAGGAATGGCGTAGCGAATCAGCACAGGATCCTCTTCCATCTCTTCCTTTGGTGGGACAAACTTGAACTCTTCTTTCAGCACAGAAGGAAAGGGCTAACCCAAGTAGTGACATGCTTGATGGGACCAACCTTAAGAAGACCATCTGTCGGACCCAGAGGTTAACGTAGCACGGCACCATCTCCACCACCTCTACGACTCCTGCGCCCTTCTTTCACCAAGCCTCTGCAACCCAAGGCTTGGCGTTGGCAAAGCTTCTCATCGCTTCAGGCCACCCACTGCACCTGATTTTCTGACACCTTGGAGGGTCGGAAGATCCTTCACTCCCAGGCACCACCACTGGCGCTGTGGGTCGCACATGGGGCAGATCCTATACTCCTGCGGAATCGCTGAAGCTGTGGTGTCTCAGTCAGTGGAGCCAAGTGACCACACTGAGGACATACCGCCTGGCAGTCATACCCCAGTGTAGCACTCACTGACTCACGACGTTGTGGCTTCGGGCGGAACGCTCCGGGCCATTTCTCTTTCAGAATTCGGATCTTCGCCTGCTCCTGTAGTCATCGGGCTCATGCTACACCTCTCCTGTGATCACAGGTATTTCTTCGGCTGGTGGCGCCGGAAATTCTAGAGGCTCGGGCAGCACATATTGCCGCACATATCACATCATCTTTTGTATTCTTTTGTGCCGATCGGCATCAAAAGGAATCATGCGCAATGGCTCCGTGGTGAACATGCCATTGTGGTCAGGCGTGCCCAAAGGCTCCTGCCACGCTACTAACGCTTCACGCGTCTCTCTGATGTAACCCGCGAAAGGATCCATCTGGCAGGGCCATCCTGCTGCTCTCCTTCAATCTCGTGAAGCCTTTCCGGCATAGCATCGGAAACTTGGAGAGCCTCCCGGAACATTCACTCTCCGCAGACGTCGCACGGCCTCTCGGGCTCGGCTTGTCGGGAGCCGGGAACTTGATGTAATGCTCCTTGTCATCCGCTACCCAATTGCAGCTGGAGCCTGGGGCTTTGTCAATAGGCCAGTCTTTCTCATTGGCCACCTCCCCACATTGCCGGTCTTGCACCGTTGAACCGTTCAAGTTGAACCATTGGAGCTCCTCCTCTGACTCAACCTCCTGTCCTTGCTCACCCGAGAGCTCACAGTCCTGGTCCTGCTCGACATTCTCAGGCAAGTCTTTCGCCATATCTGACGGGACAAGTGTCGAAGCTGCGTTGTGAAGCTGGGACCGGCTACCTCACTGGTCTGTGGCTCCAGAATGAGCCTCTACACCTCATCATGACATCTTTGTCACGGGGTTCGCACTGCATGTAACACTAGACAATACAAGATCCCAATCTTCGTCTGCTGCTGATTTGTGAATGTGCCTCGATCCCATGACCTCCGTGAATTCTCATCCAGCTCCCATCCATCCACTCTCCTCTTGCCAGTTGGCTTCCACAAAACGATGGAAGGTCTCATCCTCAACGGCCGCAGCACCTTCCGAAAGGAACCTGTGACAGCACTGATGGAGGTAACAGAAAAACCTCTTGACCCACGCGTTTGCAAAAAAACACCAACAATTGTCATGAAGTATATAGTACTAATATAGTTCTTGGAAAAAAACACAAAAAGTGTATGTATTTGTGCGTATGATGTGTGTATAAGTAATTTGCTCTATCTTTTGTGCACATTGCTAATACAACTTTGCCAACCCTGAAGAAATAAGGCCTTATTTCTTGGGGGACATAAGATATCACTTCGTTTTCGTGTTGGCCATGTCCCCCCAAAACAACCAAAAACTTCCAGCTTCTTCCCCTCATATCCACCTGCCCCTCAACCTGCTAGAGGTACCCAACTCCACCTCTGCGTCGCATCCAACTCCAACTGTAGCACAGGCCGTTCCAAGTCCAATAGCCGTCGGGCACACCTAAGCAACGGAGGCCAGGAGCAAATTGCCGTAATTTTTCATGCACCATTTTATTCCCATTCTTTTGGGGCTATGACATTCTGATGGATCATTTTTTCACTTCTGAATGATTCATCATTTTCATATCACAACCTTTTTCAAAAGCACATTTCAAGTTGAATTTCTTCAAAAAGCCCATCCTTACTTTGGCGCCTCCTCAACTCCTTCAGCGAGGAGTCCTGCGCCTCCAGGCCATGCTGAGCCGCCTGTTTCGAGGCTGCCAAGGCCTCCGAATTGTGGGAGGGGAGGCAGGTTTCGGTGAGGTTTAAGGGGATCAGTTGACCAGTTGTGTTTGGGAAAATGCTGTGAAAATATGATAATCTCTTGAAAGATCTCTTTGTCTTTGTTGGGTATGGGTGTCGAATCATCTTCTTTAAAATCATGATGTTCTAACAGATATCAAGTATCATAGGTATATAATGGAGTGTATAATCGTCGGTAATCGTATATATAGATAATATATAGATTATTCTCATATTATACATGGATTATCATTATGTGTTTTACATCAGAGATTCACCAAACAGATCTACTCCTCCACTACATCAGCCCACCAGGCAGGCCTCTTGAAGCCACGACAGCACCAAGCGTCTAGCCTTCAATTCCAAAAGCAAGTCCTTTCAGCTGCGAAACGTGCAGATCTGTAGCATAGGTGTATAGATTTCATAGATTTCCGTGGTAAAGGAAACATAATTTTAGAATAGACGATCCTGGATATCCCTGGAATTGTTTTTTTGCGTTTTTTCGTGCAGTTCATCGATGATCCATCATAATCACATGTTGTTCACTCGCTGTGAAAAGATACAGATACGGATGCTGCACTTTTTACTGGGAGCCTACGCTCAACCACAACATCATGGGGCCTTTGCGAAATATACCTCCCCGCCCAAAAAAACAAACATACACAAAAAATCGTCCCAAACAGTCCAACATTTAACTACAATCATGCCACTACACCATGATATCCTTCTAAAAGTTTCTCCAATTTCTCCCAAGCGCTGTAGGGAAAAAGTTTCTCCAACATCCTGGACTTCCCTTACTGACATCAACCCCCATCCGAAGCTCCTGTCGCTCAGGAACCCTTCTGGAGGCCATAGCACGATGAAGCTCTTCTGAGGTTTCACCTGGGAAAAGTTGCAAAGTCTGCGACAACAGTCATAGTACTCATAGTACCAGAACTAGACCCAAAATACAGGATGAGAAATGAGAATATGTTATGTTTCTGATATGTTTCTAGTATATGAATATAAAACATAATACATTAGAGTTGTAGTGTAGAGTATTAACGTAGTTGTAGTACATAGTAATTATGATTATACAATATATAATAGATATAATGTAGTTGTAGTAGTGGTAGTCACGTCATAGTTATGGTCTTGATTGTTGCACTCCCTAAAAACATCTGGAGACTACTTTCCTTTTGAGAAGGCCTATTTTCATCTTTTTTTTGAGGGGATATGTCAGCTTTAGGGAGGGTATGTTGCATCACAGTCATATAGGCATTCTAATGGCACTCCCCATGACTGTCACCTTATTTCCATTCCAGGAAACTAGCCAAAAGCCGTGCCAATGGCATCATTTCACCACCTGCTTCTGCATCCTGTGGAAGCTCCAGAATTCGTGTAGAGACCTTGGTAAAATGACCGTGGAATCAGCCCATCTCGGTGGCTGGGATGGTTCTTAAGTTGATCCTATAAGCCATCAAATCCAGGTGTTACAACTCTGAAAATGATGGTTGGAAGATGAAATGTCCTTTTAAAATGCTCCCGTTTCCAGGCAACAATGTTAATATTTTCAGGGGTGTTACCACAGTTTTCTTTTTAATGTCAAGAGTTCCCCCACCTTGTCTTTCAAAAACTCTTGCACTGCTGCTTCTTTCTCCAGTGCCGGGGGAGAGATCATCAGCTTCACTTCAAGACCAGCAGACTCGAAAAGGTTGTCCCAAGTCTCGTCCTTTGGTCCGATGACTTGGAGATAAAAAGATCGCCCAAAAACAGCCCATGGCATCGACATCTATCAGATGAATCAACATGTATCAACAGCATGTGTGTCGTTTAAGATTGTTTTTATGTAAATCTGGAACTAAGGTAATGAAAATCCCATGTCATTTAAGATTCTGTAAGCGTGGAATTTCCAGGTAAGAAATTTCAATCAATCCTCCATAAATCCATAGGCCATCCACAACATCGCACTGGAGTTCGCATTGTAAAGGTGAAAGATTTCCTCCTCGGCTGAGATAGATCTTTCGGCCAACAATAAGGCACCATCCTCCACGGGCCCATCGGGTTCAAAGGAACATTGCCATAGCTGACTGGTGGTACCTGAGCTCCAGGTGCAGCACATGAACCCTACATGGAAGACTCCCTAGGCCAGGAGACAGGTGGTTGAAACTTTCAACTTTCAAGGTCGTTTTGTGTTGTTCTTCCGCCAAAAAAAAACACACTCGATTTTTGGGCAAAGATTCAGCACTTTGAGAAAGACAGAGGTTGTTGACAGAATGAGATGAAAAATGAAACAAATCAAGAAATCAGATTGAATTTTCAAAAGTAATAACGTCCCCTCAAAAAATGCACATAAAAAACGAGACTAAGCTACGTAAGTACTACCCAGCACATTTAGAGCCAGAATCCACACTTTCTCTCTGTGTGCATTTGTTTAACAAGCGGCCCAAGTGACGATTGTTGAAGAGATCCAATAAGGGAACTAGGGCCAAACATTCCTGCTCCGTACCAGACTGAAAGGTGAAGGCCCTTGTATCCACGATGACCAATGCCCAACGCGACTCTGCCTCTGTGAAACCCTGAGACATCAGCAATGCCAAATTCCTGGCACCTGGAAATTCAATCACGTGGATGTTGGTGGCCAGTGGTGGGAGAATGTTTCTGATGTGTGGAAAGCCCCACCTACACATTCAAAAAAGGAAAGGAGATCGGAGATCATGATGATTTGGTGCAATTTTTATGCTTTTTTTGCGTGGTACTGCTTGAAAAAGTCACAATCGCTTCAAAAACCGAGATGTTTCTAATGAACCTCTGGATCCACCAACTAAAGGTATGTAGACTTGTATGTTCCAAGGAAAGGAACCACGTTTCAATTGGGCCTAGAGATGATGACAACTGCTCCTAACTGCTCCCACCTGCAGAAAGTAAATCTTCTGCCACTTCTTTACCATGAACACTGCCAGCTAACAATCCTTCAGCATCCACCCCATGTGGCCAAAGTAAAGGATGAGAGGAAGGCAACTCTGCTGGAAGCAAGCCTTGGAAAAACTTGCGGCGCGGCAAGCCGTGCCCTTTTTGCAAAGATCTAAGAGTTGGAAGAGCGACCAATCCGCTGCCGGTAGAAGAAAGCTGTTTCAAACGTGCAGTTGAACAAGCCAAAAAGCCAGACCTTCACCCAAATGCAAAAAGGACTGAGTGACCAAACCCCATCACAAATAGTCATAGTCACAGTCCATCAAAATCTTCAAACCCTTTCCAGGTTAACTTATCACCACCCCTTCAAAAACAGCAAATGTCTGAACATCAATCCAGCTGCTAATGTAAGTTTCGAAAAAAGATGCGCTTCCCTTGTTGCGTTCCTTCAGCAGTTCAGCTGCTAAAGCCGCTTCAGGCGTTCCCGTTGGAGGCGTGGGATCCCCTGTCAAGATGGCCTCACCTGGCACACTACAAACCTCAAGAAGCGGCTTGGAGGGCAAAATTGGCATGTTGAAACTTGATGGATGAAAAAATAGATGGAAAAATTCGAAAAAGTGCATGGAGACGCAGAAAATCATTGAAGAATTTGAGGTGCTTGTTGGTATTTGGCGACTTTTTTTTCAAACCCGCCGGCAAATGGCACGCTCTGCAAACTCGCCATGTTAGCCCCAGGGGTCAATCATTGATTCGTTTACAGCAATCAAGCAACCACCTCTCCTTCTGGCAAATCTTCCAAAGCAAAGACTCCCAATCCTTTGTTTCCACTTTTCACCGAAATCTTCTCCAAGCCTTTCGCTCCCAATCCTTCCAGCCATTGTATCATCCGCCATGCATCGCGGCCACCACCACGAGGCACACGAGGCACACGAGGCACACGGGGTCCGTGGCACCATGTCGCCCACAGCACCAGGGCCGGCACCAATGCAGCTCGTTGCGGCGTTGCGTGGGATCGTGAGGTCCCAAGAGAGCGAGGAAAAGTAAGGTTGCAGGTGGTAACTGGCCCAGCACTTGCACGGAGAGACATGAGATGGAAGAAACAAAAACCGCAGCTTAGTAAAATGAGACTTCTTTAAGAAAATGAAATGATGTGAATGGTCAAATGAAGAATGCTTAGACAACCTTCCAATTGCGTGCAACGACTTCATTGTTTTTTAAAGACAACTTGAGATAAAAGCAGCTGGGCTTTAAGGGCAATGGCATTGGCGGCAATGGTCTGGGATGTGAGAAAAACTCCCATCGCCTCACTGAACAAAGCTACAAGTATAGATGGGAAAAAAACACTGTGGCCGCGCCTGCAACGAAAAAGGAGCTCCACTTCTAGCATCAGCTTGAGCTACGGATCCGAAAAACTTCACTTCCACTAGGATTTGCCTCTACAAATCCACTGTCTGAAGGGTCTCTAAGGTGTTGCAAGGCTCTGTTGCAATGTCCACGCTTAAGATTTGAGCAATAAAAGTTGAAAGTTTGCTTGTTTGCCTGTTGGCACTGTTAAGCTGTTGCCTCTTGACATGGTGCTTGGGAGCAAACTGAGGGGAGCTGCGCTGTTGAAACTTAGGAAGCATCATTATTTCAAAGGCAACAGAAACCTGAAACATTCACAGATCTTTTTCAGACTTTGCTGGAGGATTCTTTCACCAGAGAAGTCTCCTAATCCAGTAGTACCCGGACAAGCTGGGGAAGTTTCAGAGCGCAGGTACCTATAGGTCAAAAAAGAGTTCCTAGTATGCAAGCTGACATATCATGAGGCGTCACTATCTCTCCGTAGTAACCGTCATGGCACTATCTCTCCTAGACTGCGAGATACTACCCCCATCTTACCCATGAACATTCCAACACGGACGACACCTTGACATCTTACCTTTTCAACTCGTTCAAGAACAAGAGTCTGTCAAAGGCCCAGGCCACCCGTCAACGACCACAGCACCACAGGTCAAATCGTCTTTTGTAACTCCACACTCCACCAAAACAATTTTTTCTCTGTCTGTGGCTTTTTCTTTGTGAGTCGTTTTTCTGAGACTTTCTTTCTGTCGCTCTGTCTTTCTGTGGCCTTTTCTTTCTGTCACTCTATAATTCTGAGACTTTTTGTTTCTGTGACTTTTATTTCCGCGACTTTTTCTTTCTGAGACTTTTCTTCCTGCGACTCTGTCGTTAAGAGACTTTTTGTTTCTGTGACTCTTTCTTTCCTAGACTGTCTTTTCTTTTTGTTTTTCTTTCTTTGATACGTTCTTTCTGCTACTTTTCCTTTCTCTTCTCTTGCTTTCTGTTTCTGATTGTCACGATTTTCGATCCTCGTAACTCAGAAGTTTCTCAAGTAAACTTCCTTTGACTATCAACGTTCTTTTGCCCCCCAAGCACATGCCGCCAATTTGGGATTACGCTAAGGTAAATTAAAACGTCACATGTCCGAAGCAACCGAAGCAACATCAGACTTGGCAGCAACGGGTCATGGCAGTGTCCCGCTCAGCGGGCGACACTTTCGCTGACCGGAAGCCACCGGAAAATTCCAAGGTGCACCCTCGATTCGGCCGTCAGAAAAGATTGCCTCAGAGATCAATGCGAGCGCACGACCAAACAGTGTTTTCTCTTTCCCAATTTGGGTATCCTGTGGACTACATTCTTTACACTCCTGACACACCTTGATGGCCGCAAAAAAGACACCTTTAAAAAAAAAAAAAGTATAGTAAATACTTCTGTGTTACAAGCTTAATATCTTCATATTAGAGATGCTTCCGGAAAAAAAAACAACTCCAACAAATCTCAACCTCTCCATCTCCATGACTCTCCACTTTGGGATGCCCCGACTGTTGAAACCCAACGGAAGATCAGAGCCCGAAGAGTCGGCGTCCGACTCCTCCGGCCCTTCGGCCTTGGCCTTCAGCAGATAGAGCGACTAAAGCAGAGGGGTAAACTCAGCTGGTGACGTGGTGACTTTCTTTTAGAAAAAACAGTTTACCTTAAATTCTTTCATTGATAATTTTGGATGGATTCTTGCAAAATCTGATGATTTTTCTTGCAAAAGTTGGCTGACTCATGACTCATTCATTAAAACCCCATACCTTTTGGGCCCAAAATGTGCACTCCATGGAATGGAAACTTTCCAGTTGAACGGGTGATTTCCTACACTCCAAGCCTTTGCAGCTGCTTCAGCCATGCTCCTTTGCCGTTCCTGGACTTGCTGGAATGACTAGTTGATGATTTACACACCACCTGTTGATAACGTGGTTACACCACCTCTTGATGGATTTACATCTCAGCAAATTTTTACAAAAACTTCACCAACAGAGAAGTTTAACGCCCATCAAAATCAGGAGAGGTTTTTGGGAATTCCGCGTCAACAGGATTCCATCACCAGATTTCCAATGGGATGCCATCCGTCAACCGGGGGTCCTCTTCCGCCTTTCTGGCAGCTTCACGACGCTGTCTCTCAGCCTCTTTGGCCTGGAAGTCGGCTTTACGGCGGCCTGTTGGGGTATGAAATGTTCCTAGGAAAAATGTGCGATTTCTTATAGGAAGGCAAATCTTTTTTAAAAAAATAGTTTTTGTGTACTTGTAAACCTCAGAGCATGCCAATCTTTAAAGGAAACATGTCTCAGTTGCCTCATGGTGTTTTTCAACATGCCATGATTAATCAACCTCTTCCAGTTGGGCGAAAAAAATGCACTCAGCGACGGACGGTTTCTTCTTCCTTTCTGATTCTCTCCTTCGGCAACTAATTCGCTGAAAGCTTGCATTGGTTGACCAAATGTTTTGCCAAGAAAGTATCCATTTGCGTTCAATGATCCTTCATCCTTCATCCATGACCCATAAAATGTGCCATCTCAATCCCTTCCACGGTCCTGCTCAGCCAAACGCTCTTTGACCCGTAAAGCTTCCATTTCCTGATCTTCTCGAGCTTTCTCAGCCTGAAAACGTTGCAATGGAAAATGCAAAGCTGCAACCTGGAACTCTGCAACCCACAAACGAAATCATCTCAGTACCCCCACGTCCTACCGCAAAATACCATGCCTCTCGCTCTTTGGCTATGGCTTCTCTTTCTTCGCGGCGGCGCCTAAGCTCAACAATTCCCACAAAGCACACACCCATACATAAACAATCAAACAAACAACTACTACACATCACAATCACACCATGCTTATTAATTATCCAACTAATCAAAAAAACATATATTCATAAATCAATATAATGATCATAAATCATCTTTCTTTCAGTCCAGCCCTTCCCTTCCTTTCTGGGCTCTCAGCTCGGCTTCTGCCTTTTCTTCTTGCACCTTTCGAGCATTTTGCTCCGCCTTCTCCGCTTTCAACTTCTGCCGCTGCTCGGCTCGGATCGCCTCCTCGACCGCTTTCTGCTCGGCCAAACGCTCCTGTCGCAGTCGTGGGCACCATGCCTTTGGAGATTTTTTCAAAAGAAAGGAAGTGGGGTGAAAAAACACCCACTTGTTTTTTTTGAAGCCAGAATTATCGTTCTGTTTTGCTTATTTTCATCTACTTTTTCTAGTTGTTGTTCTTCAACTACCCATTTCAAAGACACGATTCGCTGACGGCACTTCAAACCCCCATGGCCACGTCTCCTTCTCTGCCCTCCTCTCCGCATCTCGCGCAGCTTTCCTGGCACACAGCCGATGTTTCTCTGGAGTCTGAAGCTATTTCTATTTGAATTCCACTTTGTGTAAAACTCAACAAAAAAACAATGCCCTCCCATTTTGTTTTAGAAGGAACCCAAAGATCTTAGACTTTTTGGACAATCATACACCAGCCGTCACCAGAAACAAGGAAAATTGGTTGCGATTTCCAAGGCACTCTTCGGCGCGTTTCAGGGCTTGCTCCGCCTTCCCGGGCTTCCCAGGATGCACCACGGCTGGGATGGTTGAAATACTGGAATTAGCGGCGATTAGCGGATCCTCAACTAGTTTGCCAACCAAAAACAGTGGTATCGAAATTCGCATACCAAAACAAAACAATCTTAGTGGGAGCAGGGTGACAAACATCTACAGTGTCCAAATGTCACGTCTATCTGCTTTAGACTACTTCCCTGCAAAACATGCTTCAACCTACACTGCTAAAACAGGCCAAGGGGCAAATTCACTGGTGGCATGGGACATCTGACGAAGGACCTTGGAGGATAGGTTGAATCATTGGTCCACGTCTGCCAAATCCCTAAAAACTGTATCTTGGTCCAGGTGTTTTGAAGTGACAAGGATAAGCAATTTATCAACATGTTTGCACTCTTATTTGAAACGCAACCTTTAATCATCTTATTGATTCATCCAACCAAAAAAATACAACAGCATAATAGATCCCCAGATAGCACGTTTGGGTTCACAAGAGATGCTTGTTTGATGATCCGCCATAAACAGCACCCTTTCAGCAGCATTCTTTCAGAAACACCTGCCTGGGCCACAAACACGACACCCGGCACCACTACGCTCCCAACAACCGCAACCGCACCAGAAACAGCATCCAAGACAGCACCCACAGCACCCAGAGTGGCACCAAGTTCCTCTCTTATGGCAATAGAAATCCACCAACATTGCTGGCTTTGTTGAAGCGAAACCTTTCATCACCGGTGTTTTGCTACCACCTTTAGGGCCCCCAAACCCAGCGGCGCCTCAGCCTCAATCGGGGAAAGAGCGAATCCGTTCTCACACTACACATGGACCCTACCCAATCAGCCTAGAGCAACGATAACAAGCATGTTTCATTCAAGGACACTTGTGACTTGTGACCGAATTTGCACTTCGAAGACTTTAGGTTTAATTCCATCTGCCAACTCTGCCAAGACCCAATCTCTCCAATGGTTTTCCTGTTTTCCTAAGGGCCCCAGGCTCATCAGCCAATTTGACCACTTCCTTGAACTGTTGATGCACACCATCCACACTGTGCAACGCCACGATGCTCAAGCGAATGCTTTTGCCCATGGCTTTGCCGATTCTGCCAAAGCTGGTTGTGGTTGTGGAATCGGTGAGGGGGACCCCCACTTTCCATCAAAAATTGAATGGAACCTTCCCAACAGATCCCTAAGGAAGGTGATAGAGCTATTAGATACTCAGGTTTCTGGGGTCTGTTCAGTGGGTCCGTTGGAGATTTCTTGGAATCTTAGACCTTGAGTAGTTAGGGGTACCTTGCTACTAGTACTGTACATCTCCATCATCTTCCAGAAACCTGATCTTTCTTGTCTGTTCCTTTACAATCTGATCATGCCATGTTCCAATAAAAGACCTTTCCTTTGTGTCTTTTTTTTAGGGATACCTTTCCTCCCCCAAGATCCCAGCTGCTCCTGTTTCGGCTCAAGGCAAAAATCACTGGCACCTTTCCAGAACAAAACTCTGGATTTTGAAGGCAGAACTGGGAAGGAAAATTGCTGATGTGTTGAGAATGGAACCACATTCATTCATAGAAATTGACCAAAGAATACCGCACAAAATAAGATAAATATATATATATATATATAAATATGTTTTCCAACTGTCATCCTTTGCGTTGCAAAAATTTCCTGCAAACGATGTCACATCTGCACCTCATTTTCTCTGGCCAACTCGATGAGATCCTCTACCGTATCATCCAAGCCGCCCTCTGCGGTGGAGACTTCCAGATTCGGTGCCACCACCAAACCCTGGCTTCGTTTGCACAGCTTCAGCCAGGGTGAAAAACGGCCAGGGGCAGCAGGAATTTTGAGATCCCATCTAAAAGGGTCTATTTGTTAGAAGGTATCCATGCCTTCCCCAAAAATTGAATCTAAAATGCATCAATAAACCAAATCATCTTTCCATAAATCAGAATGTATAGTCCTTTATTGGTTCATCATGATTAAGTGAGCTTCAAGCCTCCACAAACACTCAACTTTGGAGGTCTAGTGAATTCACCAGCATTTCAAACGATTCCAAAAATCCATGTTGCCAATGCGGAGGCTGGTCATCAAGTCATATCAGACCCCACATATTTTGATGCATCCAATCATCCAATCATCCAACGATCCAACAAAAATGGTACAGTCAGTAGAGGGCTTGTGGTTACGTTGGTTGGCACGATTTTCACCCCAAATAATTTAGCACCCCCTAGCAAAAACAATAATAACATTTTCTGGGACATTTCTCGTGCCATCCAACGTACCCACAAGCCCCCTAATAGAATTTTTATGTATATTTCCAACTTTCGCATCGCGGAGGTCAGAGACTCAGATATCTTCATCAACCTCTACCACTTGGTAGAGGCACGTGTTTCCCGAATTTGGTGGTGTGCAGATTCAACCAGAGCATGGAACATGTGAAGTTGCCAAGAGAGATTTGATGAGTATTTTTTTGCACTAGATGCACCACCAATTGATGAGTGTATGCATCTTCCATCTTTTTAGGCACAAACACCGCATTTCGCTTTTTTTCTCATTTGCTCATTGCAATGCCTTCGTCATCAGCTTTGGTCTTTGCAAAAGACGGTGATGCCATGAGAGCATTTGCTTTTATGTCTGGCACATGTTTGCCAGCTTGCACCATTGAAGCATTTCGAGCCCATGAATGCACCAATGACACTGGCAAATTGACAGAGTCGTTGAATGCAATGACTGTTGAAGGCTTGTTGCAAACACTCGATGGGCTAGGGCTTGGAATCACTGTGAAGAATCCCAAAAAGACAGTGTTGATTCGCTCCATCCTTCAGCAATGGGAGATGGTTAAGCAGAAAGCCAATGAAGCACAAGTGCTTCGTGCCACACAGGCAGTTCTTGTAGTCGAAGAGCCTTCCTCATCAACAGCTCCACCTGTGGTGTCTTCAAGTGCTGTGGTTGTACCCTTTCAGGGAAAGGGCTACGTTCTGGACAAATCAGATGATGAGTCTTCAGGAGTAGCACACCATGAGTCGGTGGAGGCTTGTGAGGTTATTGTCATGGTGATTGACTTCCGTGGTTTCTGTGGAGTTTCGCTTGGGCAGTTCACCACCTTGGTTGACGTTGACAAGAGTGTTTCCAATTTGAGTCTTCAGGTTGCAAAGGGCTTGTGTGTGCATTTTGCAGGAGTCCTTGGTGGGTATGAATGGAAGCAGGTGCTGAAGTATCAGGGTACACCTTTGACAGACCAGATGAAAAATTTGAGGTTTGTTGGAATGAAGCCCAATGAGAGAGAGGGAGTCGTCGTGGAGCTCTACAACAATGACGATGTGAGAATTGAGCAGATGATGGGAACTCCTTTTTTCATCACATCTGATGACAAGGATGAGCACGGTATGCCAACACTGAACCGCATCAACGATGTTGTTGCCACCACATCAGATGACAAGGACGACACAGATGCTATCAGCATCAGTGACTTCTTTGAAGTGCGTAGCCCTGATGATTCCCCTGCTTACGACGATGGTGCTTTACCCATGTGGTATTTGCATGATGCATCTGACTTCGATGAGATTGAGACCAAGAAAAGAACCATATTGAGGACTTTTTGAGCGACGGTGACACAAGCATGTCTGTCTACATGAGTCTCCGTGTTCGCGGAGGAGGGGGCAGGAATCAAAGAGTCATCAAAACCATCGTGAAGAATGCAGATACTTCTTCTTCGTCCCTTTTGGTTGCTGATGACATGCAGAAGTTCAATGCCATGGTTGTGGCATCCACGCATCTAGCCACAGCAACTGTTTCCAGTGCCAAGATGGAGATTGCATCTTTGGGAGTGCCTGTTCTGGAAGAGATGTTGTGCTACTTGCAACACAGCAAATCCACGAACACAGCCAAACTTGCAGGGCTCCTTGACTTCATCCCACACATTGACAATATGAACAAGGGCATGGAGAAGATTGCCACGACGAAGGAAAAGATGACAAAGTTGTTTATGGACTTCTTCCAGTCCGAGTGTTGTGATGAGAACAATGAGCTGAAGATTGCGCTTGTGCGAAAGTATCTTGAGGGCAGAATTGCAATCAAGAAGGAGCAGACTGCACAGCAGACTGCATCACCAGCACCTAATGCACCACCTGCCGGTGGAGATGTTGCAATGGGGTGATTTTTTTTCTGATTCAGCATCCGCCATGTGAATTTCACATCATTTATGCATGCTAAATCCACATCCCCTATGTGAATTTCACATCATTTATGCATGCTAAATCCACATCCCCTATGTGAATTTCACATCATTTATGCATGCTAAATCCACATCCCCTATGTGAATTTCACATCATTTATGTGAGCTAAATCCACATCCCCTATGTGAATTTCACATCATTTATGTGAGCTAAATCCACATCCACTATGTGAATTTCACATCATTTATGTGAGCTAAATCCACATCCCCTATGTGAATTTCACATGTTGTGAGATGCAAAGGTCGCCAGTAGTGGGCACAACAGCACAGGTGTCAATGGCGTACATACCAGTTGCAATGGACGAAGTTCAAAAAAAAGTTGTTTGGTTGTGCTTTGATAGAGTTTGTAGCATTTGCATTTTTTCTTTTCACGATTACCTCGTTGTGTCACACCGCAGGTTGATGACGTGCACTACTCGTATTTGGAGTCTCAGATTTTTTTGACAGAGACAATGATGACGATGATGATGATGATGATGATGATGATGATGATGACGTTTTTCAACCAGAGACTGGACAACATGACATTGCCATGCAACCCTCAAAGCTTAACTTTTAGAGTGTGATTCATTTTTTGGATTTGGATTTTTGATTTGGATTTTGGATTTTGATATACATACCCCACAAGATAGTATATATACATTTCATTACCCTTTTCATTCACCCCCCTGCCTGTCAGAAGGTTTCAGGAACAAACCAAACAGCGCAGTCCGGAACCATTGGATTGGTGGGATGTTTTTTATAGGGGTTTTTTAGTAGTAGATATAAAATATACTCATAAAAGTTTATGCCAGAGTTGCACCAACTTTGGCATAAATTTTTTAAGCTAATATGTACGCTTCACTCACATCTTTTTTGTATTTACGCATGTATTCTCTAGGGGGTTCATCACTACTACTTTGTTTTTCTTCCTTCTCCTTCTCTCGCTCTGCCTTTTTCTTGTTGTAATACCTGCGTCGTGATTCATTCCTGTTTGCTTTAGTTTCTGGGTCACCTTTAGTTCTGTGGTAGTACAGTCTTTGGTATAAAGCCATTTGTTCCTTTATCTCATCTAGAGTCAAATCTTCTACTTTTTTGATGGTCGTCATGATTAGTATAATCTATATATTATTTTTTCTTTAAATACATTTTAGTCTGTAAATAAATTAAATAAATATAATATAGTTTTTGATAGTATTTATTTGAAGTTTTAGACTAAAAACTATTTAAAGATAAAAATCTATTATAATGTAATTATATGTATCATGACCAAAAAAGCTATAAGAAACAATATCAGTATCTTACGAAGTGTAAGAGACAGAAATGTTGGAAGGGTGAGTGCATCAATCCAACAAAAAATAAACAAGGTGGTAGATTTGTACGAGGACAGGAAGATATCACAGTTTAGTACTGCAGAGCGTCTTATAAAAAACATCGCAACTACAAACGAGAAACAAAGGACAAAGGGACTAAAGGAGTATGAGAAAGCTGTAGATAAGTATGAAGAAAAAGAACCAGTGTCTGAAAAGCAACAACAGGCATTGCAAAAAGCCCGTGAAGCTAAGAAGGTGAAAACTGATGACAGGAAGGTGGCAAATGTAAGAACTAGATTAAGAGAAAAAACTAAAGCATCTGCAGTATCCAGACTGGTGAGGAAGGCTAAAGAGAAAGGGTTTGGTAAAACAAACACTTATTCAGTAGGTTATATGTTTTTTACCACTGCTGATAGGGATGGAGACCCCGATGAAGATAGGGATGAAAAAATCAAGAGAATCCAAAATAGAAAAACTGGTTTCACGGTTAATGGCACACAGTATTTTCCACTGAATCCACGTGATGGTGTGAGAAATGCAAGTATCAAAACAACACCTTTTATAGAATCAGTGATCAATAGAAAAATCACAAAGAAGTTTGACAAACACCTTTTCAGAAAAGTCTTTAAGTTGTTGCAACGTGATGCTTTAGTAAAAAATGATTTGTTAGGTTATGTTGATGCATTCATTATTTATAGTGCTACTCAAGTTGATTCTACAGAAGAAGAGTTTGATTTAGGAGACGAGCCACTGAAAGACACATCGAATATATCAATCTGGAATTATTATCACGAAACATTAGTAGACCCAACACGCGAGACAGTAGAAGAAGCAATCAAAAACAAACACTACAGAGAAGATGAGTGTTGGATAAATGCCTTACTGGAAAAGTACGAAGGTACTGAACTGACGAGAGAGAAGAGAGGGAAACTGGCTAAAACACTATCTAGAAATAAAATATTAGAGATACTAGATAAGACAGAAGAAGAAATCCATAGGGAAGGCATTTCAACTATTCAGATGCAACCCGTCTTCCAGTTTTTTAACATACCAGTTAAGATATACAACTGTGTAGCTAGACTAGTTTATGAATTCATACCTAATAAGTACAAGTACGATAGACACACTAACATTTTCACAGGCATGACTAAGAACAATCACTTATATCCAATCAATGCCAACTGGGATAGGTTAAACCAATTGAAAGAACTGAAACCATTTGAACTAAAGGCATCCACAAATTTTTACATCAATGATACTGACAAACCACCAGTATATAAGATTTTTTCACATATAGATGAGTTGCTAAAAATGACCGATGAAGAAGAATATCATCTAATCCACGTAGATAATAACATGACAGAAGTCCTTTATCAACTGAAGGATGCAGGATATGAACCTTATGTGAAATTCCAAGGTGGTAAGATTTCACAAATCAAAGTGAGTTTTAGATACATATCACTGAAGAAAACAGTCATTTATAATATCTCTTCACAGGACTTATCTAAAGAATATATTGAGAGAGATGTTGTAGTAAATACTGAGGATAAGTATAACAGGTTAGTCAATGCCATGTTCGCCTTTAATAAGGCAATCTTTTCGGAAAATCATAAGTCAAAGTATGATGACATAGATATATCTATACTGAATGAGTGCAGGACTATAGTGCCTATGGGGTACTTACATAAGCATGATAAGCTAAAAGAACTGGTAGAAATTGACAGGACTAAGGCATTTACTTGGGCATTTAAGCAGATAAAGCGCATACCCAAATTTAATGAGTTTGACATTTGGAAACCTATGACTGACAACATTGACATTTATAAACTCAGTAGTTTGACTTTATATATGGTTGAAGTCTATGAAGGCAATATGTTTTTTAATAAGAAGATTAATTTGATATATGGTAAGTTCTTACGGAAGATGGTGGAGAATGAGGTTAAACTAAAAATCATTTGTTATAAGCAACCCTGTTATTTACACAAAGTTGATTATAGCAAAGTTGTAAATGACCTATGGGATACATACATCAGTGATGACATTGAAGAAGATAAATCATTAAAGAAGAAAGTTGCAAATATCAATTTTGGAATGCTAGAGAAGTCCAATAACACATCACAGAGGACTAAAATTTTTAATTCACTAAAGGAGGCTTGCTATTATCAGGGGCAGTACGGGGGTAAGATAATAGCAATCCAAAGAGAAACTGTAACAATGGAATCTTATGATGAAAATGATTTCACCGAAACAACCGCTATGGGAGACACATACTATATACTAAACACTACAGACAAACAGCAGTTAGTCAATGGATTTATTTATATCAAAGAACTGCTACTACAGTATCATAACTATGCTATGTATGATGCATACACTAAATTAAGGAATAATGATGTCAAAGTTTATAGTGTTAAGAGTGATGCTTTCACAATACATGAAGATGACTTAAATAAGGTAAAGGGTATACCTAACTGTATAATGCCTTCATTGAGAGAAGGTATTCTAAAATTTGATGATGCAATAGGCAACTGGAGAGTATCTAAATCACAAATCAATTTTCCAAATGAAAAGTACAAATACAAATTCAATCGGTTAATTGAAATACCCAGCTTTGAAAATGTCAAACTTGAAGTGGCAGACGAGTTTGACACAGAAACTATTTGTAATCAAATTATCCAATCTAACCCATGCATGATACGCGCAAAATATGCAGGGTCAGGTAAGTCATATATAGCTAAGTATTTCAACAAACTAGGTTATAGAGTTCTCTCAGTTGTTCCACATAACAGGTTGTCACAGGAGATAGATGGTGATGCTGTGACATTAAATATGTTCTTTAGGATTCCAGTTCATAAAGGCGATGAACTACCACAATTTGACCACAGTGATTTTGATAGAATATTCTTTGATGAAATCTTTATGTCTAATGAGTACATCTACTGTAAGATTTTGAGATTTGTGAGGGACAATCCTAATAAGATTATCATAGGAGCAGGAGACACGAAACAATTGCCCCCAATAAATGACCTAACTAATACACAACAGCATGACGAATATGCTGACCAGTGTATAGATAAGATTTTTAAACATAACATTTACTCTAAGGTATGTAAGAGGATAGGCGAGAAGGATAGGATTACACTAGACAATCTGTATAATGACTTTTGGATACACCAGCTTCCTATAGCAGATATCATTGAAAAATACTTCAGATATACTAATAAGATAGACCCCAGTCATATGAACATAGCATATACAAACAATAGGTGTAAAATGGTATCAGATGAAGTCAGGAAGAAGTTAGGTAAGACTGCACAGTATGAACTCAATGAAGAACTTATATGTAGGTTATATTATAAAAATAATGGTATGAAATTTAATGTTAATATACGTTATAGAATTATAAATATAAGCTTCAGGGGCATCACAATAGAAAACATCAAAGATAAGAAGGATAGGCACACTGTACCAGAAGATGTCATAAATAAACATTTCAGGTACGGATACTGTGCAACCTGTCATAGTTGTCAAGGTGCATCTATCAAAAATAATATTACCATCCATGAGTGGAACAAATCATATCTAGTAAGCAGAGAGTGGCTGTGGACATCTTTGACAAGAGCCACTGATTACAATAATGTTTATTTCTTTAATAATGATTCTATAGATGATAAGATGCAATATAATCAAATCATAAACTACTTTAAGAATAAGATTGATGGATACAAACAGCAAGATGTGAAAGCAAACAGAGAACTCAATCTAGATAACTACATCGATACAAACTGGTGTATGGAAAGAATGCGAGGCACATGTGGCAAATGTGGGTGTGACTTTCACATTGAAAATAAGAAGGGGTGTTTGACCAGCAACTTCACATGCCAACGCGTTGATAATAATTTTTCACATACAAAGGACAATTCAGTTGCATACTGTACTTACTGTAATTGTTCTTCTAAATAATTTCTTGTTTATTAATATGTTATAAATGATATTTATTTCGACCGTTCAGGTTATGGTTCAAAAGCCACCACTTTAAAAGATGCCAGACAAAAGGATAAATCAATTACTGCTGAAGATGTCAATGAATTCTTCCGTAAAAATGTTGAAATCAAAAGGAAACCACGAGGTACAAACAGCTTTGTTGCCCCACATAATAATCATACTTATCAGATAGATTTATTTTTCATATCAAAGGAGGATATAGAAGCTCCACAAAAATATAGAGGCGGTTTAGTGTGCATTGATGTACTGAGTAAGTACGCTGTGGTAGTACCAATTAAAGGCAAAGAAACAACTGATGTTGTGACAGCAACAATGGAAGCAATTAACAAGATGGGTTCAAAACCAAAGCTTATATATACAGATGACGAAAGAGCCATTGCTAGTAGTGAGTTCAAACAGTATGTAGAAGATGAAGGAATAGAACTATATAGAACTAGAGGTCATCCAGCATTTGCAGAAAGATTCATCCGTACCTTTAAGGATAAACTTTTCAAACGAGTTGAGGCAGACGAGAAGAAAGGCAAAGAAGACATTGATTGGACTTCATATATTCTTGAAATAATGCTCACATATAATAACAAAGACGTACATAGAACAACGGAACAAACTCCAAACGAAGCACGAAAGAAGAAGAATGAATATAAGTCACTTATGAATGTATCACTGAAAGCGAGGCGTGAAAGAACCCACCCTGAACTAAACGTAGGTGATAAGGTAAAAATCTTACGGAAGAAAGCCATAACAGAAAAGGAAAGAACATCTCACTTTTTGAAAGGTGAATATACCGTAGAAGAGATTACCACAAAACTAAAACAAAAATATTACACATTAACTGACTACCCCAGACCATTGATGAGACATGATTTAGTAAAAGTATAGTCGTCGCTAAGCTCACGAACCTCTGGTGAGGTGTCTATTTTTTATATTTAATGTCTATGTTGAATTTACTTTCCATTGACTTGATACTTTCTCGTACGCTAGGCTTGTTCCAAAGAATGCCCTTACTCCATGCCCCAGCTGTTGTTAAATCATTCCAGTTTTCATTTGCTTTGTGTCTGGTGATGTATCTCTGTTTTCTTTCTGTGTCTTTATGTTGCGTGAAATCAGAGTAGCCTGTAGCTCCAAAGGACACTTTTTTACCTTCAACATATGCATCGTATTTTTTATTAGGGTTGCTAGATTTTTTTAAAACAACTTCTCTCATTAATATCATTTAGATTTTTTTCGTGGGTATCCCTTTGGTGTGCTTGAACGACTTCTGCTCGCCCCTCTTCTTAATAGTCTATGTCCGATATCATTATCTAAATCACTGTCGCGACTTCTACTTCTATCACGATGAATTGAGCTATTAGTGGATGAACTGGATTGTTCAGTTGTTGATGGGGGGGCTTCTTCGTCTTCTTCTTCATCTATTTCGGCATTTATATCATATTCTGGTGGCGATGTTGCATTCCATAAGAATTCTGCTAAATTTGCTCCTGTGATTGCTGTGTTTAGAGCAAACTCTGCTAATCTAAAGCCTCTTCTGGCAGTTTTAGACATAAAGCCATCACTGCCATTACTGCTACTGCTACTACTAGGTGGTGGTGTAAGGTTTTGCTTAAACATCTTTGTCCATACCTGAACCATTTTTTCATTTCTATCAAAATCTTCCGAATGCATAAAAGAAACATAAGGAGGGATGACTTCATCAAAATCATTGCCTGTATTGACTCCTTTATTTTGTGTGTTGATTGTTCGTGTAAGATTGTTTTTGATGCTTAGCACGCGAGTATCTGGTGAGGAGTTGGAGGTTTCTATATCAAAACTTTTAGGTTTGTTTGAAGATTGTAAATGTGAATACTTCAGATAATTTAGATATTCATCATCATCAATGGTTCTTTTCTTTTTCAAATTATTTTTTACTAATAACATTTATTAATAATAAATATATTTTTATTATCAATAAATTATTTAAACACCAGTTGAACTACTCGCACTAGTTGATTTTCTCGCCTTTGCTTTTGTCTCTGCGCCTTTTCTAACTGATATTGGTGCAATGTATCTGTTATATATAGTATCCCCATATAACTTTGCCATTTCATTTCTTGCTTTTTCCTTGTTCTTTTGTCCTGATGCTTGTCTTTCTTCAATCACTAGTTCTAAATATTTGTTAAATGCAGGTTGTGTGATGTATCCAGATTTATGCATTGTTCGGAAAACTTCATCTCTATTCTCGGTATTACGTACAAGTGTGCCAGAATTAACATCCTTAAACTTGTCCAACACTTTAAATGCGTTGTTAAATTCAGTTTTTGATGCTTCTTGATTGGTTGCTTTCAAAGAAAAATAAATTACTTCCTGTTTTTTGTCTAGCTCTGGAGTTTCATCTGCGATGTTTGCTCTTTGTTGTTCTGTCATGACTTGTGGTGCACTCTCTCTTGCTGTTGTCATTTCCTCTGGGAAAAAATCTTCTTGTGCGTCTGCTACATCATCTGTTGTTAAATCTATTGTTTGTGGTTGTCTAGATGGTATGGGCAATGGTCGTATCATTCTTTGAAGTGGTGATGCCATACCTGATAAAAATCTATCTAGTGTCGGTAGCATTGATTGTCTTGACAGTTCTTCTGCATGTGCTCCTCCTGTCTGTTGTTCTCTGTCTCTCATCTGAGCTTCTCTTCGTTGTAAGTCCGCCATTAGTGCTACTGATAATGTTCCTCTATCTTCACCTATAGATACTGGAGTAGAACTGCTTGATGATGATGATGATGGTGTGTTTTGCCTATGTCGTTCTAAATGAAAGGTTCCACCGTTCTGTCTGACATTTTGTCTTAATAGTAGGTCTTGCATTTGTCTTTGCAAAATTCTATGTTGTTGTTCTTTTAAGACTTCCAGACTGTCTAGCCCATCAAAGAACGAACCTTCATTAGATGCTTTGAAAAAAGTAGCGTCTCTGTTAGGTAATTCTCCTGTCAATGTTTCGTTTTCTTCGATTAAGCCTATGATTTCATTATATGTGGGTCTCCGTCTCAATCCTAGATAACTGAATTTATTAACATTTTCTAAAACTGCTGTTGCCATAAATGATATAAAATAAATGAGATTTTTTATATCAATTATGTGAATTCTAATTTTTTAAGTTGTTCAATTCTCTTTTTCATATGTTCTTTAGAACTGTCTAATATATTGGGTCTATCAATTTCATTTTCTAATCTCTCTCTTTCATTGCGGTAGTTTGCTCTTTGGACACTTTCTTGGTAGTCTTTCAGTTTCAATAGTAGTGTGTCGCGTGAGTTTCTTATCTTTGCCTGTTGATGTAGATGTTCTAAATATCTCGAATCCATCATATCAAAGGGGCTAAATGTTTTAGATGATGTGTGAAGATGTGGTCGTTTCTGTTTGTTGTTTTTCTTTTTGGAACTATACATGATTATTTATATTATTATTTAGAAAAAGTTGATGATGTATTCTTTTTTGCACTTTTTTAATCGTAGAGGACGGCTCCATCTGAACGCAGTTCAACAATTGCATCGCTAGTTAAATGCACGAAAAGCTCCTCAATACCTTCTAGATTATAGTCGCGTCCTGCTGTTTGCCCTTCAGTCAGCTTCAATTTAAAAGTCAATAAGGAGCCCATCTTTGTATTGGTACCTGTAAAAGACGTACCTTCATTGCCATGCATCTTTTCAAATGATATACCAATAATAAATTTATTTTCACGATACTGACGATATGAGAAACTTAAACTTTCTTGTTCTGGATTCATGTAGTGAATTGCTTGCCTTAAATAATAAAATGTTTCTGAAAGAGACTGCGCTTCGAACTCGGGATACTTTTGTGATTGAACCTGAAATTGCCAACTTAACTGTCTAGAATGGTCAGCAAAACCTTGACCTTGTAGGTCATCATCCGTTGGTGCGTCTCCAACATCATTAATGCGTCCATTAATCATAGGATTGTAGAAGTAATTCCATCTTTTATAAACATAGTTGTCTGGCAAATATCTACCGAAATCTTCACCCGAACGTGGTATGCGATATAATGTAATAAAAGCACCTGATAATCTAGAAGCACTTTTAACAATATTCATGTTAATCTCACCTGCTCCTACATTAAATGTTTGAGTGATAGTGTGATACATTGGGAAATACATTTTCAAAGAATTACCTGACAAAATATGACTTGATATGTTATTTGCTACCGTATTATCTAAAGATACTACCTCTGCTCTGATTAAGACATTATTCAATTCCCATGATGTAGATGTATTACCTTGTGTAAAGTAATAACCTTCTTTGTCGGTTTGTGTTGCTGTGGGTGTTCCTGCAAGAGGAACAACTACTGGTAAAGTTCCATCGCTGACAATTGTCCATTCTAATTCTAAACTTGCTAGTCGTAAAGGCAAATAATATTTACCACCATGACCGACTATACCACAACACGGTTTATGAGAAAATCGTGCTTTACCATTAGCACCCGGTATGCCAGTTAATGAGTGTCTTGTATATCGTTTGTCTATTCGTCCCCATTCGTTTCTATCGCCTGCTGTATAAACATTTACTTCTCCTGCATCGGTTGCACTTCCATCACCTCCTATTGTGCTTCCTGTCCGTGGTTCTATCAGAACATCTAGTCCATTAGCGTAGTCATGATAGTCAGCATCCCATCTAGGATTAGCGGAACTCTCTATGTCGTCCATGTCTCGGACATCTTTAGTCTGGAAGCAGTTAAACAATTCACAGTGCCTCGCATACTCTATGATGTCTTGACATTGCTGACCCCCTATCATACAACGGTATCGTGAGAAGAATGCGTGTAATCCTGCTAGTGGTCGTAAAAAGTGCTTTCGTGTAGCGTCAGTATTTTGAAGTGTAGCAAACAATCTGATGCTACTTAAATCCAAAAATTGGTTGTCATCTCCGCTAATCAACCACCTCAAATTCTTATTGCCTGCGTTTGGTGCATAGACATTACTACCTGATGGAAAATAATTTACTAAACGGCGACTAGTTACATACTGTGCGGCCAATCCATACTTCATAGAATCGAGCATTATATCGGAACTTTCGGCAATTAGATTATCCATTATATGTTTTAATTTAGAAATTTATTTTTTATTTTTATTTTTGGTTTTTTGTTTTGGTAAAATTGGAATATCTTTATTTATTATATTTTTATTTTTTATATTTGTTATACTATTTTCCTGACTTTCTACGAGTTCTTTTATGGTGTTATAATCTCTTGCTGGTTCGTTTAGTTGCTTCTCTATTTTGTCATAACTGGTTTTAATTTTCACCAGTGGCTTATTTGGTTTCCTGTTGTTGTAGTGGAACATCTTTCTATTATCTAATCTAAAGTAGATAATAGAAAGATATTAGATAATATTTTTGATTGCAAATCAAAAACTATTCTTTAACATTAGTAATATTATTTTGATTTTTTTCAATTTGTTCTATTATATCTTTTAATCTGCTGTCATTCGTTAGTACTTCAAATATCTTTTCTAGTTGTTCCATTCTTTTGTTTGTTTGATTGATATTTTCCTTTATGTATTCATACTGTGCTTTTCCCAATCTACAACCCATGTTATATATATTAAAACTATATATTTTTAAAACTTTTAAAACTTTTATGTTGCGTTTGGGCGTATCCCATTGGAAATTTCCGTGCCTGCATTGATTGCAAATCTACCATTGCCTTCAAAGGTCTTGAATGTATGAGCCACTAATGGATTCCATTCGTCTATGTCTTGTGTTTCCGCGTATCCATCTAGTGCTGAAACCAAATCCCCTTTGTTGCGAAAATCCAAACGGTGAGGATTTTGCTTTCCATGTCTCTTCTTTTTAATCGCTGGAGTTGCATAGGTAGTCGTTGCAAATTTATTTGGTTGTTCTTCGTTGATTTTGTTTATAACTGCTGATGCCAAACTGTGCCCAACCAGACGGTCAATTTCTGGAGACTTCTTTAGCATCTCCATGACATCTTTGTATTTTTGTGTGTTGTGTGCGTTTCGTGTGGGTAGCCTTAACAAATCATCTAGTATATCTTGATTAATATCTCCATCCCTCCCTCCGGTACCACTAACAAATAAGGTTCTTGATGTTTTGTATAAACCAGTCGGACTGGCATATGCCTGATGTAATCCCCATCTGTCTTCGATTTTCTCTTTGTTTGCTACATTGCGTTCCTCTGCGTATAATGTTCGTTGTTGCTTGAAGTGGTCATTGAGATTTCTTGCAAAGTTGTTCATTCTGTTGTTCCAATTTTGCATTTTATCATTTGTATCTTCCATGAACATGTCTTTGCCTTTACTTAACATCAATGATGCTGTTGCTTTTCCAAAGCGTCTTGCTAGTGTGTTCATCTCTTCTCTTGTTAATATTTCCCCTAGTCTTTCACCACCTACTATTCTCTCTAATACTTCTCTACCAAATTCTCTACCTATTTGTCTTCCTGCCTGTGTTAAGGCTACTCTTCCAACACCACCAACAAATCCTATCATTTATATATTAATGATATAAATATTTTTTTCTGTAATTAAAATATAGATGAGTAATAGAGGATTGACTTATAAAAAAATATTTGTTGATTCAAAGTATAGACTACCACAGTCTGTTAGTAGTTCTGATTTTAGTATAGAATTAAATGAGAATGTAGAATTACCAGAAGGAACGAGGCTTCATATAACAGATATATCTATTCCTGCCGCGTTCAAGACGACAGAAGTTAATTTCTACGAGTATATCTATGTTATGATATTTGATAATTCAGATGTCTTTGTCAAAAACTTTAGAATTTACTTGGGCAACCGCATTTATTTTGCAGAACAACTCACCTTTGACATCCACGCAGGATTAAATAGCAACACTGAGGATTTAAGTGCAGGTGGTATATTTAACTATGCCTATAGTAGTGCAACAAGAACAGTTGAATACAGTATCAAAGATGGTTTAAATTATAAAGTTAAAATTCCTACTGATGACGAATTAAGTAATTATGTGAATGGAACATGGAATACTACTCAAGCAAATTATGACAGCAACAACTCATTATCTATTAACTATCTATTAAGCAACTATGTGCCTAGTAATCCTTTAACAGTTTGGAATTCATCTTATCTTAATTTAGTTCCCTTTAGATACATCTTTATTAGTTCTGCAACTCTTTCAGATTATAAGTATTCAGCACCTACTACATATAGTTCGTCTATCATTAAGAAGGTTTTAGTGAATTCTCAACTTGGGGGAATTATCAATGATGCCGGCAGTAGTCTGAGCGAGGACTACATAGATGTATCAAATAGAACACTTAAACGATTAGATTTTAAAATTACAGATGAACGCGGAACCGTCATGAACTTGTATAATATTCCGGTGCAATTCGCTCTTTTGTTGTCTCATCCATCGTATTAAATGTTTAACATATAAAAACACAAAAATACATAAAGAAACATCACCTTAATATCATAGTATGACTGACTATAGTAAAGGTCAAATATACAAGATAGTTGATAAGGATTTTAATAAGTGTTATATAGGAAGCACTGTTCAACTACTATGTAAGAGAATGAGTGGTCATAGAAGAGGGTATAAACAATATTTGAATGGTAAAACAAACTATGTAGCAGTATATAGTATGTTTGATGAATATGGAATTGACAACTGTAAGATTGTATGGATTGAAGACTACCCATGTAGTAGTAAAAAAGAACTTGAAGCAAGAGAGGGAGAAATGCAAAAAACTTTTGATTGTATTAATAGAAGGATAGAAGGACGGACACGAAAGGAGTATTGTGAAGACAACAAAGAATATTTACAGGAGAGAAGCAAACAGCATCGTGAAGAACACAAGGAAGAAAAGAAAATTATAGACAAAGAATATTATGATAAACATAAAGATGAAATATGTGAAAGAATAAGACAACAAAGAAAAGACGACCCTGAAAAATTCAAGGAAAGGGACAAGCAAGCATATCCGAAAAAAAAGTTAATGAGACAAAGACCTTTTGAATGTATATGCGGTGTTGTTTGTAAATTCAGTTCAAGACTTTCACACTTTCAATCACAAAAGCACCAACAATATATACAATCATTAGAACAAAACAACCCTCAAGAATGAGTTTTTAATTTAATATTCTATAAATATTCCATATAGAATATTTATAGAATATTTATCTAACATAATAATATGACAAGTAACATTAAAATTGTTGATATTAATGAAGAAGCAAAGCAAGAAACAAATAATGAAACAGTTGAACCAATCCAAGAAGAACCAAATAATGAACCAGTCATTGAAAATAGTGTCGAACCAAATGAAGAAGTTGTAAATGAACCGCCCGAGGTGAAACCAGAGCCAAAAAAGAAGGAACCACCCATACCCCTAGACCAACCTGTGAAACAAAATGTGAGACAACAGGATAAACTAGTGAAGTGCCCCAAATGCTCGCGACAAATGAAGTTAAAAAGTTATAGGTATAAACACGAATTAAGTTGTAAAGGCAAGTTAGAAGACATACCAAAAAAACCTAAAGCAATGCCAAAACCCAAAGTACAACCAGTTCAACAGGAAGAACCACGTGAAGCATTGCCTGTAAGTAATCCAAAACTAACCCAACCAGTTAGTAATCAAATACTCAAACCCAGTAATCCATTAACTGATATGGCACATCATTATCAATTATTACAACAACAATTTATACAACAGAAAAAGGAAAAATACAATGTGTTGTGTCAGAATATGTTTGTTTCACGAAGTAAAAAAAGATAGGATGCTTTCATAGAAAGCATCATATTTTTATTTTTGAAAAAAATAAAAACAATATAATCTATAATATATGGCATTAAGTTTAGACGGTAATACTTCCTTTATAGGAACTGAATTTATAAAATTGCTTTCCACAGGTACTTCTAATTTAGCGACTGTTGAATATGTTGATGAACAAGTTGCACTAGGCGGTGGTGGTGGAGGTGGTGGTGGTGATAGTTATACTCAAGCAGAAGTAAATGCTCTACTAAATGCTAAATTGAATGTTAATAATCCCCAAGATATAATAGGAAATCTACGACTAGACTCCACTAATGGGAATTCTAAATTAATAATAAATGCGGTTTCTGCACCACAGGCGTCAGATGACTTCTATTGTAATGGAAATGGTCAATTCAATGGAACATTACGAGTATCTATATTAACTTCCACTGGTGATGTTAATGCTCAAGGAGTAAATGCCGATACATTCAATTCAAATGTTATTGCTAATGATATTATTTTTAAGCATAATGATATTGAGTATATGAGATTTAATGTGGATGATAATGTAATAGATTTATCTACAGATTTAGATTTACAAACATCAGAATTATTATGTAATAACTTTAGAGGTAGTGATTTGAACGATGTAGTGTTCAACATAAGTGATGAATTTCTACGATTACAATTGAGTGATAATACAGTGAGAGTTCCAAATACAAAAGCATTTTTATCACAAAATATTTTTACTGATATAGTAAAACCTTTAGCATTTACTAATGATATAAGTCTTCAAGGAAAAAATACTACAAGTGATGGATATGAAGAATATTTTAAAATCAATTCAACTAATGAAACAGTAGATTTTAATAAAGAAATTGATGTTAGTGAAAATGTAGTAATGAAACCAAATAAATTTTTATATTTTGATGAAACAAGTAAAGTAAGNTAGAACTTTAACATCAGATACAGTGTTTTATGGAGCAAATTCGGCAGGAGATAATAGAGTTGAATATATGAAATGGAATAGGACAGACCAATCATTAGATTTCAACGCTCCTATTGACAATACAAATATAGCAGTGATAGGTAATATAGTCGACACAACCGTTTCAGATGAAAGATTAAAAACTAATATCCAAGATGTTGAAAGTAATTATTGCGATTGCATTAAAAATGTTAAAATAAAAACATTTGAATATACAAATGAAAAATATAAAAATAATGATAAATACGGATTTATCGCCCAGCAATTACAAAAACATCTACCAAAGGAATTTGATAATATAGTAAAAGAAACTAAACCTAAAAAAGATGAAGGAGAAGCATATTTTAAGTATTAATTATATGAAACTCTCGGTGGTGTTATGGGGCGCTCTTCAAGAACAAATAGAGTTAGTAAGTAAATTAGAAAGTCGTTTATTTGAAGCGGAAGATGAAATAAAAGCATTGAAAGGCAAAGGAGAAGCAAAACCTAAAGCAAAAAGTAAAGCAAAAGCAAAATCGTAGATTAATAATATTATTGAAAAACAATATTATGAATCTTGAAGTGAGTTTATGTAGTCTTGATGAACGATACTCTTTTTATGTTGCCAAATTCCTCCACAACGAACTATTGCCCCACATTCACAGGTCATTTTCGTACTTCTCTTTTTGTTAATTTCTTCCTTTTTGTTTTCATAAAGTTCTTTACTCTTTTGTTTTACTTGTTCTGATTTATGTTTGTAATATTGTTTTGCGTAATCTGAATATTCTTGCTTGTGATTTTCATAGTGTTTCTTTTTGTTTTCACTGTATCGTTCTTTGTTGTTTTGGTAATAGTTTCTATCATATTCAACCTTTTCTTCTTTTGAACTTATAGGTTTTGCTCTATTTAGTGTTGCTTGTAATTGTTCAATGTATTCTCTCTCTTTTCTAGTTGCTTCAATACTGTTTTCACAAGGTTCAGTGCTAATCAAAACCATCTCCCAATTTTTCCATCCTCCGTTTTCACGGATAAATTCATATTTATAGCAATTATAAAGTCTGTTGTTTTGATTATAGCATAAGTTTTTATGGTGGTGCTTTCTTTTCATAAAATTTGTTGTATGTCCAACATAGCAGTCTTTGATGTTTAAATCTTTACAGACTATTTTATAGAAATATGTTTTGCTATAGTTCATCGCAACTTTAGGCATAATGCTTATATATTCTTATAAGTTCTTTTGTCTTTAAATGTTATTTTCATCATAATCAACTAAAATCCTTTTTTGGAATCTAACCATAAAAACACGGTTAATATCACTTTCCATCAAATTAACAAATAAAAAACTAAATCTTTCTTCAGTAGCCTTTTCATAAATTTCAAGTAATGTATTTTTAGAGTTATGGATATTTTTATCATCTTTCAGTAAATTCTTTTTGATTAGAAGTGCTGAAAGTTCTTCAACCATACTTTGAATCTCACGGTAATTTCTCATTTTGAAGAAAAACAATTGCCGACTATTTACTCTAATAATTGTACTTAATCCATTGAACTTTTGCGATGAGCTCACCACATTCACTCCAAAATGTCTACCTCTGATGTAAAGAGCATTTAGCATACTATTATGTTTTGAAAATGATACTTGGTCAACAAAATCATCAATAATAACCAATGTAGCAAACAATTGCTTGAAATCATGGTCTTTCTGATATTGATTTATTTTGTATTGTTGTTCTAGTATTTCTTCTAGGTCATGTTTATCAAACTCATCAAAATAAACTTTCTCACGCTTTGTATTTACTTTGAGATGTTTTTCGATATAGTCCTTCACTGGATGCCAGACACTATCAACGTGAATACTAGCACTAAAAATGAAGACACGACTGAAACAATCCCTGTAAATATCTAATATCATATTTTGAAGCAGGATACTCTTTCCTGAGCCTGACGGACCGACTACAATCTGTGAGAAGGGAATACGGGGTGCTACATCATATTTAGATTGTTTGAATTCATATTCCTTCATCTTATGGGGTTTTATTATGGGAACAGCGCTTAAAGCGCTATTACGAACTTCGTTCGGAACTGAATTATTCATTATAAATATTTAGAAAATAAAATATATTTAATGTTGTAAGACACATATCTTTCGTCAAAAAGGGAAGTATGACGAATGGAACAGATGGTGATTACCCCCAAAAGCGGTTACAGTAATTAGTTTGTTAAGCGTGAATCCACCGGAAAAGATATGCAAGCAATCAAATATACGCTATAGAGACCCCTTTCTGAGATGTTCCAAAGAAACCCCGAGTAACAACATCGTACAGGGGTACTTTGATACCCAAAATAATTGCAATGATAAAAAATATTGTTGCAATTATTTTATCAAAACTTTTAAAAGTTTTGAAAAATATATAGTTTTTATTATATGAGCGACTGTAGTGTTGGAAAAGAAAATAAACTAGATGAGATACTAAACAAAGTCAATAGAGTTAATAAAAATGTGAAGACGTTGATGGAAATGATGGAAAGGATTAAGGGAGCAAACGACCCTAGATATACAAAACCAATTGATAATGGCACATATGAGAATAAGAGAAAAGCGTATTTGACAAAATTGAATGCAGGTGAAATCAAAGAACCCAAGCAACAGACTCTGGACTATTACAAAGTGGAACGTGATGAATTCTCAGGATTGTACTCATAAAAGTACTTAAAGAGATAATTTTTGCAATTTCAAAAAATTAGGTTTTAGACTAAATGTATTTAAAGAAATATTAGTTTAATATATTAATAAATAATGGTTGAAAAAATTGACCTGTCAAATTTCTCAAGTGATGTTATTAGAAATATAGCATCTTTTATGATTGGAAAACCTGAAGATGTAAGATTAAAACATATTAAGGCACTTAAAAGGATACAAGGAAAATACAAAATACTTAATAGCACAATAAGCACAGAGAGAGATACAGATGAATACACATCTAAATTGAAATTCTCTATTGCACGATGGTTGATACCATTTCCACTCAATAGAATGAGCCATATGATTATGAAACAAAAAGATAAACTAAGGGAAATGATGCACGAAGAAATTGAATGGTATGAAGAGGAAGCAGAAGAAACATGTTGTGACTATTCGTGTCGTTTATCTGTTAGTGTGCTTATAGAAGACATACATGATTTAGGATGCATTCTCTATTCACATATGAATGTATCATATTGTCAAATGGAGGATAACTTAGAAACCATATATGATGTGTTAAAATCACGTATTGAAGCACGTTTCGACCCACATGAAATTGTCGGAATATCCCAAATTAACTTTAAATTAAAATGTGTATTTTACGATAATTGAATACTTTGATACAATTATTTGACTAATAATTGTATGAAAGATATTTTTCTACTAAAAATTCTATTAGGGGGCTTGTGGGTACGTTGTGTGTCACGATTTACCGCCCAAATAATGATGTTATTGATGATATGTTTGATGGTAATGATTTGATTGATGGAATGGTGGATGGATGCACGAAATGTGCTGATGGATGGAAAAAATGATGTGATGATGATGTGAGTTGGTGGATGGAAAAATTTGATGGTACATGATGATGTGATGATGATGATGGGGTGATGGATGGAAAATTTGATGGTACATGATGATGTGATGATGATGTGAGTTGGTAAATGGAAAATTTGATGGTACATGATGATGTGATGATGATGTGAGTTGGTGGATGGAAAATTTGATTGATATGATGATGTGATGATGATGTGAGTTGGTGGATGGAAAATTTGATTGATATGATGATGTGATGATGATGTGAGTTGGTGGATGGAAAATTTGATGATATGAGGGTGGTGCATGAGGATGTGATGAAAAATGAAAGTGGTGAGTTGTATATATGGGCGGTAAATCGTGACACACAACGTACCCACAAGCCCTCTACTGACTGGTACTCAGCACACCTTGCACTTCTTCCGGTTGATGGCACGTTTCGCCTCTCTTAAGCCAACGCAAAAGCCTGGGACCGTGATGTTGCTTCGTTTCAAGAATGAATATCCTGACGTTGCAGGTCCCAAATTGTGTCTCCCCAAACTCACGGGACATTCAAAATCTCTGGTTTCTTCTCATCTTCCAAGCCACGTTTCAACTTGGCGAATTTCATGGTGTTCTGCTCCTTGGCACGATCCTGGAATCGCACCAATTCACTGAGCACCTTGGGTGCAAAGGGAAAACAAGGTGGAACGCAACAAAAATCCTTCCAAAAAGATGGTTCGAACCTAGAAACATGTAGGCTATGCTTCAAAACTCAGGTGACTCAGGTAACTCAGGTAACTCACAAAAAACTCTTCTGCAACGTTACCATCATATCCCACCTTTCATAAGGAAAGGTTAAACGGAACCGAGGCCATCACATATTTCACCTTCTCATCCAGCTCATCACTAAGCTCCTGATGCACCTTAGATCAGAAGCAGGATGATCTGCCTGGAACCAACCAATTTGTGTTCCATAATTTTTGTCATCACCATTCATTCAACCCCCTTCCCCCCGTCCAAAAAAAATAAAACACATCCAAAAGGAAAATGATGCGAGGGGTGTCATTCCAATAAGAAAACACCAGGAATTTTCTCCCAGAGGCGCATAATGACGGACTTCCAAGTCGGCAGTCTTTGGCCCCTTGGAACCAGTGGCACCGCCACTTCTGTTGCTCGCTTTCGTGGCTTGCAGCCGTTGCAAGGTCTCACTGATGGACATGGCCATCCGGGCTGTTTGAGCCTCACGTAGAGCATGAGCATTTTGGGGGGAGAGGTGGACCAAAGAATGGTGTTCCACGTACATTATATTCAAGTGATATACCGATTTCATAAAATTTCTTATAATTCAGATTGGTGCATATATATATATATATAACCAGAGAAACATCAAGATATCATGAATCTTTTAGGCATTGACCATTCACCATCTACCCGATCTACCCTCATTTTCAATCAAAGCTACCTTTTCTTCCTTCTCTTGCTGATCTTCAGGTTCATCATTCCCATCATCTTGGGCTTCATCTTCCTCATCCTGCACAACCTGAACATCATCTATCGCTTCTGTTTCTGTTTTCTCTTCCTCACCAACACACCAACTGGGCAGAAATGGTTCTACCGTCACTGGTGGAGCCACTAAACCTACCGGGATAGGCTGGTCATTTCGCGGTTCCAAGGTTGGTTGTGGGCCCGGCGCGCGGTATTCGCGATCCTCCAGGATGGTTTTCTTCAACTTACCTCAGGGAAAGAAACAACTCAAACAACACCAAAGACACCGGGTAAGGTTTGATCAAATTTCACACTGCTCTCCAGCAACTCTATCATTCCAGCATGCATTATGAGCACTAGGACTCAAAAGGACACAAGGTATGTCCATTCGCACAATGTGAATGTTGCGATATCCTGTATGCGGAAAGAGCAGGAGAAGTGGGGGGAAACCAGTTAATTCAGAAGCCCAATGTTGGTAATTAAGGCTTTTAAAAGACAGCCCAGTTTTATATATACTTTCATTCCTCCAACCACCAAGTAACAAAAAAAGAAGGTAAAGACTCAAATAGCCCAGGTGCTCATGCGTTTCTTCTTGGACACCAAGCGTTGTTTTCCAATGCGCAAATTTTCCAAGTCCATCTCAGACTGTTCCAGCATCTTGCTGACCCCTGCACGCACCTCCCTTCGACTTGACTCTGCCATCGCAAGGCTGCAGCAACTATAGGGCTTTGGCTAAATGCTGCCCCCCCAAAGGGGGGGAAAAACACAAAGGTTTATAGTGTTTGTGCCCATGATTTGTTTTCAAGCAGAAAAAACATAGAATCTTACAGGTTTCTTTTAACAGAATGATGGGGTTGTCAGTGTTTAGTATGGTAAAAAGGTGGGTTGGTGGTCGGTTAGGTCTGGGATTCAGGTGGATGTTGAAGTCAACTTGAGGCAGAGATGCGATTCTCAATTCATGGACAGACAAACCACAACGCAAACAGGTTGGAGAAAAAACATCATGGAGAACCTATTCAAAACAAAACTTGTTAAACAGCAAAAGCATCCAAATTTCGTTTGCAGTCAAAAAAAAATGGGGCATTTCCGTTAGAACCCCTCCTCAACTTACAAAATCTAGCACATGTCAGTCACATTTCATTCACATTTTCCCACCTCAATGACTTCAAAATACCACATGAGATTGAAACAACAAGGTCACCCTATGGGTTTTCAAAGGAACGCTCCCCTTCTTTTTTGATGACGCAGTCAGAATCAACGCGTCACACGAACGACTCATGACCTCGGTGGATCAAATGCAATTAGGAGTGATTTCGTGCCTATATGTTATGGAAATGGGAAAGGTTTCCCTGCTTGCTATGCTTCCCCAAAGTTTGGATTCCCTATATATAATTATATATATATATTATGTTGTTACTCAAAGAATCCGGTTTTTTCATTTGGAAAAACAAAAAGGGGTTTGAAATTCGTGGAAACCACGTGATGATAGAAGAGTTGGCGTGGGATCATCCTTTCAGAGTCTCCCTCGTCTTCAGGACCCTCCCACAGCTGGATTCAGTGGATTCCTCTTGCTGCCTTCCCTTGGGAACATCCAAAAACTAAGCTGACAACAAGAAGGAGCTGTATGGTATAGCTCTTAATCTCTCCTTGGCATGTCGTGCAAATTCGGTGCACTTGCATGTAACAAAAAACGGCATCGAAATTGAAATTGAAGCATTTCATCTCTTCTTCGCGAAAAAAAAAAAACAGACCCAATTTTGGCAGTTTTTATGGGGGGATGATTGATCTCGAAGAAGCTGCCACTAAACTCACTAAACCCTCCCCCCTTAAGCCCTATCCGCCACACCTGCATCATGTCCTGGCTCGTTGCCACAGCTGCCAAGGGTGGGGGACGTCTGGTAGACACACGCCTGCAAAAGACATTCAAAAAGACAAATGGAAGAAATTCAAAAGCGTCCAAAGCATTGTACAAAGTCCAAACCAACTAATCAACACTATTGAGTCACCCGTAATCTTTGTTCAAAAAAAATCAGCTGACTGGTTGTATCCCATAATGCCATGAATCCTCGTGAAGCCTCAAAAACTTCACCTTTCGCAAAGCAGCTGGTACCCCCGGTGCTTTTTTTGGGCTCCAGATCCATGCAGTCAAGCTTGCCAAGCATCCAATCACTTGACTGCTATGCCCGGCTATACGACAGGCAGTAGGCCCCGCATGTATTGGATGAATTGGATGTTTCATCCAAAGCTTTCTTGCCACATGTCATGGCAAGCACTCAGCATCTTTCCCTCCATAAAGGCTTCATCTCATGGGTCCAGGGACCTGCATTGCAACAAATGCAGCGTCATGTTGAGTCCTTCAGCTCCCACCGGGTTTCCCGGATTCACCATTGGAATCATCGCACCTATTTGCAGCATCCATGCCGTGCGCACTCTGAGCTATCACCACAACAGATTGGTTTCTTGCCTGAAAAAACGCAGCAAGGAACAAAAAATCGGCATTTTCTGGAAAGGTAAGCAGCTGCCAGCTACAAGGTGACCTTCACTCTTCAGGATTCTATCCAGATCTTCACTTCATACGCATATGGGAAGAAAATCGCAAGAACTTTCCTCCATGTTTTCATGGGGAAACATAAGAACATATCCTTCCCAAACCTTGGCCAAGTATCCACCCAACCAACTGCAGCCTCTAAATCGCAGTTTCTTGCCATTTCAAACCAAGTTGCTGGTGATGCAAATCTCTGGATCTCGGCTGAATTCCAAGGTGGATGAGATTTTTTGGAACATGCTCATGTCATATTGAACCTTTCTTTTCAAGGCACCTTGAAATGAATTTCCCAATATTACAACCACCTCCCAATTTCAAGTTCAAGTCGCTCTTCTGAGCGTTCACGCAGGGTTTCCGGCAGGAGGAGGTGGTAAGATCTGACGCGGAGAAGTAGCTGGGACAGTTGTAGTATTGCTCCTGAGTGGCGCCACTGAGTGCCACCAACGGGAAGGCGTTTCATCTTCAGAGTCACCACAAAACCCAACAGATGGAAGAAATCCCGCAATGGATGATACATGGTTACATGGTCCATAAAATGTACTTGTACCCACAGGCGTCTTGGTTTGCCTGGAGAAACAAGGAACCCCTTAATTACAAATTGCTGCACAGCCACCAGGAATTCGCTCATCTGCCGCCACCCTAAAGATTCACTACACTCGACCTTTAGGGTTTTGAATCTTAGTTTGGGTTCTGGTGCACCATGATTCTAGGGCAGGTGGGCAAACGAAGCAGCCTGGCTGTGCTTGTAGCTTGTTGATTTTCATACCGGGGGTAATTAACTGCAAAAACAGCTGGGACCGACTTTGACCAACGAACAGGCTACATCTTCCTGGTGCCGAAAACACGAAATTGCAACAGGATCTCTTTTGGAAGGTCTCATCTCCATTAGCCACCAATCACCTCTTTGGTTGCACTTTTCAAGCTTCAACTACAACTTTTGCCAAAAACTCGCGCGAAAAACCATGTTTGGAAACATCCTTGAAAACGCTAACTGCAACTTGGCTACTCCTAGCTTGTTGACGTTGCCACAATCATTACCATCCACACGTTGAGCGCCTTAGAACTTTGGGATGCAAACAAAAAGAAATCAGAAATGTCAGCACAATGATTTTTTGTGTAGCCTCCCAC
Source organism: Breviolum minutum Mf 1.05b.01 (assembly GCA_000507305.1). NCBI lineage: Eukaryota > Dinophyceae > Suessiales > Symbiodiniaceae > Breviolum > Breviolum minutum. The sequence continues at coordinate 410,170 of DF239053.1, forward strand.
AGCTCCATGACCTCCAAAATCTTCATCCAAGGTACCGAAGCGCCATGGGTCCGCACGGTTTCCCCTGAGATATCCATGGGGACAATGACATCAAGGGATGCCACGAATGGCTTCACTAAAGATTTGGTACAAGGTGTACATGTCTGTCCTTTTACAGGTCCCGGTGATATTCATGGACCAACACACTACCTTGCATGGCAACATCTTCATTTGCATTTCAAGAAGCTAATATGCAGAATCATGCAGAATCAAATAGCTGTTCAACCCAAAAGATTTGCAGTTTTTTTTCTGCAAAAAAAAAACTCCAAAAAAACACCTCTGCTTTCACCATCCCCCAAGATCTGGCTCTCCAAGGCACTCTTCAGAACCTGGTCAAGCTGGATGCTTCAAAGACATGGAATCCAAGGGAATATGCTATAAAATGTCATATGTCATAAAATGATATAAAATGCCCATAGTTTGAAAATTTTGAAATCCCAAAAACAAATCCATGAAGCCCCTGCGGCAAGGCTTTCCAATCATCCAGTACTTACTGTATCCATGATTTTTGAGCTCTACTCCATGTTGTGAGACTAACGAATTCTTCACACATATACAGCGATCGATGTTTTCTTTTGGTGCAGACTCAGCTCGTCAGATGATCAAAGATCTACTGCCAATGGCTGTCGCAAGCCAACAAGCCAATGACTTCTGGGTGGTTCCCCCTGGGCTCTGGCGTTTCACACCACAAGCTCCGATGGTTTCAAGTAGCCGAAACCGAAAAAGGAACTAATTTTCTGGGCAAAGTTTGTAGCAGCATCTTGGATGGACTCTACTGCATGGATGATGGGATCCTCAATATGCTTGTTCAGGAACTTATTCACCGGCTGCATGATCTTCGGAAACAGGGTATGACAAAAGAAGACTGCCAAACCTGCTGTTGAAGAACCCCCTACAAGATCACAGAGAGCTGTTTCCAACTTCTGTGCTCCGAACTCAAATGCACACTTGTCAATGCAAATTTGGACTTGCTTTCCTGTTGCTCCGTGGATCAAATCTTGGCATTCATCAAGACTGCCACAATCCTGGATCAGGAAGGACACGACTGAAAACCACATCTTCCCACGGGAAGTGAAATCTGTCACATCATTGCCCTTGACCATGAGTCCGGAGCTGTTGGACAGCTTTGATTGAGATTCCCAGGAATTCACATACTGCTGGCAAACATCGGAAGATGTGAAAGGGACTTGATCATGAAGCAAAATATCACCTGGCCCAGGAGTGTAGGGCAAGCCCCAACATAAGGTATCAGCCACATATTGTGAATCTGGTGAGGGGCACTCTCCATTGTAGCACACACCTTTATCCAAGCCAGGCCAACTGGGATCACAACGATAAGCGCATGCTGTTGTACCTTGTCCCTTCACTGCCGTTACCAAAGTTACAAGAAGCCCAACTCGCATCATGGCTTAGCGGTTTTTCTCTGTATCAACTTGGTAACTTGAAGAAATGCTTCGGGTGAAGTGATGAAGCCCTGGATGAGTATCAACCCCTTTCCAAAGGGTCAGCCGTCAGCTGATGAATGCTGGTAACATGAAGGTGTCACAAGGAAAGGTTGCTTCTGGCAATCAGAAAACTCTACACGCAGACATTGAATCCAATATCTAGATCAACAAAAATCCCATCCAAAAGATGTCTTGATGCTACTAAATACACATCTCAAATACAACCATCTAAATCTAAAGGTATAGGTACCAAGTCTTCAGCATAGAAATCACCATCCTTCCCGGGACAACTCCAGGGACTCCCAACTATCAGCATCCAAGTTTATCAAGCTGTCATCGTTGTCCTCGGTAACGAAATGATTCCGAAAGATCTCCGTTGCATTGTTGCATTCCAATTTTGTCCAGCTGGAAAACACATGGACCAATATGGATTCAAGAATTGCCTGGAGTGGAGTTCAAACTACCGGTTGTAAGTTTTGTTGCTTCAAATAGGGACCTGGTATTTATGATCTTCACCAAGGCCATGCTTTCTTCAATTTCCATCCCAGTTGCGAAGTGTCGACTGGCTACCACCCAGAGCAAAGTCAGGGAAATGCGCATCTCATTCGGACCCTGGAGGCAACAGGTGTCACACAGCTTCCGGACCCTCCAAGAGGAGTTTGGTTTGGTGACTTGGAATGGTTCTCACGTTCTCAGGGAACCTCAGCCCTCGACATTTATGCTTTTCCATGTCTCTTGGATCTGATGCTAGAATCCCTACATTGATTCCTTAAGGTGTTCCTTTCCAAACTCGGTGTTTACTGACTAGTTCCATCGATCCAAAACCTCCCGTTCTGCCATGGGACACTTCGAAACAGGACGAAGGTGAACCTAAGTTGGAAAACTGTGGATCCGCTTTCCTCTACTCACACTCAAATGATCTCAGATCTCAGTACTCAAGAGGTGACACATCCATCTTCCATTCCAAGGGACTGTGCAAAACACCAGTGGGTCCAGCCCGTCTGGAATAATCCAACGGAAGTTTGAGCCAAATGGGAACAGAAAATCCGCAAACTGAATCGCGAAACTAGAAGCATACCTCGAATTGATGGCATTACAAATTACAATCCACTACAGACTTAAGTCATGATGTAAATTATCCACTTCAGTCTCTCAAAAGCACTTGTCTCTTCCTCGCCCAAATTTCTTGCCTGGAACGGTGTCCACCCATCTTCTTTCTCAGCAACCTACCAGTCGCCAGTTTCAACATACCCTTGCATTTACAGAATAGGATTGAACCACTGGTGCTACCTACAAGGACCTAGGCATGTTTCACTTGAAGAGTCTGCCAGCATAAAACACGAGCCAGCTGCCGGCACTTTTCTCTACTGCTCTCTTTCAGCACTACTTGTCCAAAAGAGGGACATCTACCCAAATCTGTGCATCTCTTTCTACCTACTAACACCCATAACATCCATGCCATCCATAACATTCATCCACACTTATATAAATGCAACTTACAAACATTGATATCACTGATACTAATATGATAATGTAGGATATATATACATATAATATAAATGAAATAAAATTCTAAGGACTTCATGGATATCACCCATGTCTCATCCCATCAAAAAAAACGTCTCATCCGGTCTTGGGATCCCAACATGGACTCTGCTGTTTCTTTCAAGGCATCTTTCAGCATGACCTGTACGAATCGGTGCTTCTTGACCCCTCTTCGGGAGAAAAACAAAACGATGAATGATGAAAACAAGTTGTGATTCACCTGCCCCTCAACGAAGTTGTGTTCACTCAGGTGTCCAAGCAACAACAACAACAACAACAACAAAACAAAAAAAAGAACATGCCCACACCCCCTTTCTGTCTTTTTGTTCCTTCGCCGCTCCGCGGACTGGACCCCGACCGCGCCACACGGGCACGGCACTGGGCGCTTTCCAGGGACTCACTGCCGTGGCTTAGGGCAAAGAGCTCGGCGGCACGCTGCCACGCGGCACCTGCAGTTGGTCCGCTGCAGTGCCCTGGGTGGTAGGAAAATCCGCTTCATGTTAAAACATTGGGCAACTGGAATGGTTAGAAAATACCTTCCCACACTTCCAGGAACAGGAACAGTCAGCACCTAGATTTTTGTCACAGGTTTTGGGGGGAGTGGATCGCAATTTATCTTTCATGCGTCATGCGTAGTTCATTTTAAAAAAAATTGTGGATGATGCATTTTGCATGCAATCTAAGTGTGTGATGATGTGTGTGTGTATGT
>DF239054.1:0-19221 GCA_000507305.1 Breviolum minutum Mf 1.05b.01
GAGTGGACTGCTGGGATAGTATAAGACGTACTAGTTATCCCTACCAATAGGTAGAACGCTAGTGCCACTCTTCACCCCCCCCTCCCAGTAACAGCGGCAAATAAAGGTTTAGGTCGGGATGCCCTACTAGAAAAAAGCATAATCCTGGTGGTGACTGGAATCCTGGGGATCGAGGGACACCCCAAGGTTTTATGTCCGCAATTAGTTGACCAATGTGTTGTTGTCATCCAGGTTCCAAGGATAAAATGGAATCACTGCCTAAAATGCAACAGCAAATCTTAACCAAACCTGCAAAGAAATGTCAGTGTACCAGATAATCCAGATATAGGATGTTTGGTTTTAAAAGGTTGATGTTTGGTATATTTAAGGTATGTTTTTCGTATATTTCGTTTTTTTTGGTATATTTCAGGTCCGCCTCACTTTAGATACTGGTGATATACAAACCCTTCCCCATACCATCCATGTATGGTATATTTACCAACATTTGGTTGATTCTTATGGTAAATGTAGGTAAATATACCATCCATGGATGCTAGGGGGTCATCTTTCTGTTGGAAACCACCACGAAACGAAACGAATTCGCTCCAGAATTTTGACCCCCAGGGAATGGTGGTGGGTTGGATCAGTTTGGTGTGACTTGGTAGCAAAAAGGCACGGCAGTGCAAAAAAACCCATGGGTTGGACCAATGGCTTCGGACCAAAGAGATGGGTTTTTCCAATGATGGGAATTTTGTTTTCAATGATGGTTAAAAATTCCTCCTGGGATTTGTTTTTTCTAGAGAATTTTTTGTTGGTATGCTTTTGCCCTCCTGAGAATCAACAGGAGTTTTCGCCCCCCGGCATGTGATGTTTGCGGGGTGGTGGTTTCCAATATTATTGTTTTTCAGCCCTACCTGGGTTACCTGGGGAAGATTCCCATTTTGACTAATATTTTTCAGATGGGTTGAAACCACCAACTAGGTTTTCGTATGCAGTTTTTGTTGCACTGTGTATTTTCCAAAAAGTAACAAATCTTCGTGACGATTGATGATTGGAAGATGAAATTTTTCCCAAAAATGGCAGCATTTTATTGGTGACATGTGCCACCCATTTATCTGCTGTAAAAGATTAAAAACATCCATGAATGCGTCTACGCTTATCTAAATTCCATCTATAGATGTATCCAAACGCATCTAAATCTAAAGCTACACATATCTCTAAATTGCCTGAAATGTGATTTTATAAACTTCCATGAAGTCATATATATATATATATACAGTATATATATATATATGTTTTTTCCCATTAACTCTGTTGATGGCTGAAATCCGGCAAGCACGCGTTGACGTTGGTAGTTTATTATTTATGACGGGTTTTATACATCCGAGGTGGTCATCGCCGGAGTTCAGAACCATCAACCATATTTGATCAGAAAATGGTTGATTATTAAAGGTACCATCCGAAATTAGACATGACAATAGAATTTCCAACCATGAATGAAGATGTATATCCCCTCTGACATGGGGTTAAAAGAGGATATACCCAATAAGTACCCACTATACAAGGTGTATACATGGGGTTGATTACTAAAGGTACCATCCCAAGGGTTTTCCCACGATTTTTCCTATGACATGTTGGTTTCCTCCTGTTTTTTTCCCGGTAAAACCCGGGTGCTTTTCGGTACCTTCCACTTGAGGACCAAGACGGGAGAGCATTTGGTGGGAAAAGGCGGAGATGCGCCGAGCGAACGGAGTGTTGGAGTATACCGGGATTTGGGGTGGGTTGCGGTTTATGTTTTCTTTTGATATTTTTTTAAAGATGTGTTTTTGTTGTTATTGTTAAAAAAGATATCTTTTTTTAAGCTGGATAAAAAAGATATTTTTGGACAGATCATCTCATAGGGTCTATACTGGTGAAATTTTGGTCGGATTTCTTAAAACGGCGCCCTTTATGTGGGTTTTGATGGAATCGACCACCAGGATGCTGGGAGGTTTCTATAGGAAACCTGTGCAGTTGAATGAAAAACGATTCACTGGTATACTGTTACTGGCTGTGCTTTTACCATTTTGCAGGGGTCATCAAATATCAAACAATGCTTAGATGTAATTTTTTTCCAGGATTTCCCTTGTGTTTGTCAGTGCATTGTTTGGGTTGGTGTTATTCATCATTTTCCCGGAGTCACATTTTGCCAGTCTCTGCTGGAGCCAAAGAGAAGCCAGGAATGTGGACGCCTGAGATTGAAGTCAGAAAATGGGAGGAAGATGTCAAAGGGAGTCCGAACAAACTGTGCGAGTGATTTACCCGAAAAACGGAAAATCGTGCATGGTGGTAAACCAAAATCATAAGCACCCAGATTTCGTCGGCCCATGGTTGGTTGGGTGGTGAATTTTGATGGTTTACTCTCCTATCCTAGCGTCATCTGTTGTGACTCGGATGATCGCAGGAAATCCCTTAGACTCAACCACCACCATGAAGCAGCAACCAACCGACCTTTTTCGCAGATTTTTCACCTAGGAATGCATTAAGGGTCTTTGAACAATGAATGTGCCATCTCTTACATCGTAAGTGGGATTTCTTGAGGGTCCAAGTAATTGAATTCGTGCTTCTTAAATCAAGCCATGGACCTTGGATTTCAAGCTAGAAAGACAAAAATAAACTCTGGGAATCTTGCAACCTAACGAGCGAACATCGTGTTTTTCGGGGAGTTTTTTTTAAACTACCCTGCAAGTCAATTATTGATGATATAAAAATAAGTCCCGAAGTAAAAAAGAATGGTCTTTTTAGGCAGGACCTTCTGAAGTAATTGGACTTCCAGGGATCTATATATCATATACCTACTACCTGGAACTCAAATGACCTCTATTTTTGCAGGTCAACCCCCCCAAAACAAGGCAAAAACAACTCCAATCAAAACAAGGGGCCCCATTTGGGTTCTAGGTATATACATATATTAATCTAGGTGGTGGTTTCAAAAAAAATGAAGCAGTGCAGCAACAATATGCTTCTACAACATTTTCACGACGCATTAAGATGTTCTTGACTCTGTGGAAAGCGTATATTCAGGCGAATAAACTGGTGGTTCCAGCGACACTTCGGCGTCCAAGGTCATCATGTATCGCTTTCTGGTGTCAGTGCTATAAACTGCCATGGTCGAGAGCACGTTTGGTAGAGATCGATCGAATTTTACTTGGTCTTCGAAACCGGCAATTGACAAATCTTGCTGATGTTGACCATTCAGAACTTTTCAACATTCCCAAAGGGAATCTTTTACCACTCTCTTAGGATTTCCTCAAGAGGCCAAGCACCATGCTTGCCCTGCCAGCATGGAGCCCGCAGACAAAGTGACAAAGTGGTTTCAAATATTTTTTATTTTCACCCATACTTGGGGAAAGATTCCCATTTTGACTAATATTTTTCAGATGGGTTGAAACCACCAACTAGTATTAATTGATTAGACTCAGCTTTTTTGTTCAAACTCTCAAAATGGGCAACATTTTGACGACGACCGAGGTTTGCCAGTACCAAGGTGAAGGAGCGTTGGCTGGTCGTTTGGTAAGCGTTGAAAATCCCTGGAAAAAAATACAGCCAGCGGAGTAGTGATTTGGAAAATTTGTTGGGTCCGAAGTTTTTCATAGTAAAAAAACCTGATAGTTTTCTTATGTGTTTTGTTGCCATTCATAGTTTGAGACGTTGTACTACTTAGCGGAGATAGGTATTTTCAACAATTTTTGTTTGCTAATGTTCAAGAATCATCAGATTCCGGCAATTTTCCGGTGGATTCGCAACCGTTTTTTTCCAACCACTTTGCCTAGAACCTTTGGTACAGTTGGTGGAAAGTTTTGAAGATTAGTATACAATGGCCAATATAGTGATGATTCTTGTGAGACTGTTGTAGGGGGCCTGATAATTATACAAGTTATATCAGCTTATTCTAAGATCTCACTGGTACAAGTATATCATAGATGTCCTGTATCGGACTGATTTATCCACAATATTGAGTGGCATTCCCTTCCAACTTAGTATAGTTCATCTTTTTTGCTATCTGGATATCACATGGTCTGCATATATAATTTTGACCCGTCCTTTTGTTTCTTTGTTTTTCCCCGGAAAAAAACACAGCCATTTTCAGCCGCAAAAAGTCGTTTCGTTTCCCTTAAGATCAACCATCGACGTTATACGTGTGAGGAGATGTTAGAAGCAGCTCGTTGTGGAGACCTCGATGCCTTGAAGAAGGCATTGATGCATTGATCGGATCGGCTTCGACACCCATAGGATCCATAAAAATCAACCAAATGTGGATGTTTCCGAAAATAGTGGGTTTTCCCCCCAAATCATCCCATTTTAATAGGGTTTTCCATTATTTTCACCATCCATTTTGGGGGCCCACCTCTATTTTTGGAAACACAAATATAACATGTACGTGGATACTTATGGGATTTGCTTCGAGATTCGAAAGTATGACTTGGGGAGTTGTTACTTGGATCCGTAAAGAGGGTGAAGTTTTTTCGATAGTATCTGGTGAAATTACATCGCGACCGAAAAACCCCAAAAGGTATAGCTGGGGTTTCGGGAAGATGGGATCCCGGCTATTTCAGGGAACATCTAGGTTGGTGAAATGGCATTATTGCATTTGGCCAGAAGGAATGGAAAAAAGCAGCTTTTCCTAGGTCCCTGTGGTACATCTTTGGGTCCATGATTTTCCTTTTCCAAAGGTTGGATATGCAGGGGATGAACGGATGAAACCCCAATGTCTAACATGGGGTTTAACCTCCCTGAAACTGCTGGAAATTTTACCCCCAAAATTTGAGGCACATGAAAGAGTAATATTACTTCCGGATCTTGGGAGTCGGCCTATTTTTCAGGGATGGTACACCTTCTGGGGAGCAACATACTTTTCTGGGAAAAATGAAGGTTTAATAGCCTGTAGTAGTACATACCCTTGAACTCCAAAACCATGAAAAATGAAGGTTTTAATCCCTAGAAATATGGTTTATGATCGTTATGACCTGTAAAATTGAGGGTCGTGGGTTCCCATGGTACATGGTTACAGATGCACGAGAAAAGATGGTTTGTTCTGATTGGGTGATTGTTTGATGGGAACATCTTAATAGAAACCTATTACATATACACATATTTGGTCGTTAAGTCTATGCATTCATCAGACCCTGCGCTAATGAAAAACCATGGTTTTCGAGAATATTTGCCATGGATGCCATCATGAAGATGGTCCACTTCCTATTGGAAAGCCCGGGATGTTCAACCTCAACCAGCAAGCTATGAAACTGGAGTGTATCAACTATCCGAATTCTTAGGTACATCACAAGGCCCATAGTAGCAGACAGCAGCCTTGAATTTCTGAAGTCGCAGAGTCTCTGATTTCACCATGACAGTTTCTTGTGGCCCGGAAGATCAGTCAATGATCAGATTTATGAATTACTGGAATTGGCTGAAAATCCTATGACACCAGAATTTCTTTGGCTTGTGGTTTGGCTCGAAATGATTGACACCCCAAATGGATACTTGGAACACACGTGGAAAGTGTACCTTGCAATTCGTAAAAGAAAAAAACAAATGCGTTTAGTCCCAAGGCCATCACATAGATTAACCTCTGTAGTGTTTGAAGATGATCACCAGCAACCAGGTGGCATTCTTTGTGACGTCATGGGTGGATTTTCGATACTTTTCGCAGTGACCAATTGACACCTGGTTATTTGTTGTAAATATAGGGGGATGCAATCCTACCCAAGTTACATAGTTTTTTCTTTTGAAGAAGCCATTGAATTAAGGATCCCAGGGAACCTCAACCAAACCATAGAAATGGAAAAACTCATGTCATCAGTTCTTTCTGTTGGGAACGTTGAAAATCTCATCCCGGGATGGAAAATCTCCTGGGTGGTTTCCATCGTGACTACGTGCAGCACCTCCGCAGGTAGTAGAGCCAGGCACTGGTATCATGTTGGGGAAGCCCAACACCTTTACCAGGAAAACTGAGGCCACAAAAAACCTGGCGAAAATACCCGGACCCTGAAAACAACAACAGCAAGGCAACGCCCCTGGAAGTTTTGGGCCATCCCACAATAGGAGATGAGTATTGAAACAACTCCATCCATTTTCAGGTGTAAACTCGCTGTTCGTTTCAGGGAGGGGTAAAATTCCATGGATTTCTTCTGGTTCTGGCTTTTTCCGGTGCTATGGATTTTTTTTTGACGCCCCCGAAGGCGAGGACCTTCTTCCTGGTATATGAGCAGTAATAGCTAATTTGGGTGATTATATGCCACCACCTTTTTACAAGAACCTGAAAAAATCCGTTGATAAATGGTGTGGCTGTGTAGGATCACCATTACCTGATTACCTGATTACCTCAACTGCTAGTTTTCATGGATTTTGGGCCTGTTTTTTTGTCGTTTTCTTGAGAAAAGAACGCATTTCTGACTGTAAATTACATATATTGTTTTTTGGCTTGTCGTAATGGTGTAGGACATATCGACTGAAGTCACAGGGGTGTAAGGAAGGTGGAAGTTGAAGGTGGAAGTCACCCATCGATGCCTGAGGTCGAAATTTAGCCAACGTCCAAATCTGAATGCCAGTGACATCCGTGGCAAGACCGCATTGATTTTTGCTTCCAGTTATGGTCATCGGGAGGCAAGCCGCGGAGCTTGTCGATTTTTTTGTTGGGTGGATTGGATGCTTGGGGTGCTTCAAAAATCATGGGGGAGGTTTGAGGATGTCGTTGTGAAAGAAACCGGGGCCTCCAATGCTCCAGGATGGGGTGAAACAGAGAGTTCTGATCCAAAAAAAATCCCTCAAACCTGGCAGTTGATGACTAGACTGTCTTAACAAACGACCAAGTAGAGGATTGTATTTGGTGGTTTGGTGGGAAACTTTGAATATAGCACGTATTTATGCAGACTTTTATGTTCCGTCAAACACAAATTTCAAGATTTTCATGGTTTGACAATGGCGGCAACGATTTTATGTTTTCTTGGACCCCTGACACATCTGACATTTCGAACATCATGGAAACATCAACCATGAAAATGTAGGCAAATATACCGTGAACCGTCCCATGGATGATCCCATCATGAGTCATGGAATTTTGCGCAGGTGGTGGACTACTTGTTGAACAAGGCCAAGGATAGCATTGAGGTCAATGCCGTTGATGACACTGACAAGACAGCCTTGCATCATGCAGCCAGGAGGAGATCAGATTTGGGAAAAGTCGATGAAATGACAGGGTTGACGGGCGGAATTCCTTTCTTTTTTTTGGTTGGCAGTTTTGGGAACGAAAAAATTGGAGTCATACAAGTCAAATATATGTATGTATATAAACATGATGGCTATAGCTGGTGATTTCAAACCTTTTTGTGTTTCTCTCAATTTTTCACTTTCACCTCTGTTTAGGAACACGACATGAAATACTGAATTTGACAAAATATTTTTCAACTGGGTTGAAATCACCACTTAGTGTGATATCTCGTATGTCCAGGCTCATGTCGAGGGCCAAGTTGTTCTTGTGTTGAGTTGCCCCAGCCCATTTGCAGGAAGAACATTTTGCATATATTGGAGGTCATCCAATCATCCAGTTGTGAGATCAATTGATCCTGGTTGTTCAGTTTATACAAGGGTGGTGAAAAACCTGGCGAGTATTCATTATTTCACAAGTTATGTAAGGATTCTGTCACTAACCAACCAGGAATTTATGGATCTTAACAAGGATCTTGAAACACTGCTTGTTTGAGTGCCACATTTTCATGAAATTTTCACAACATCCTCCAAGATGAAGGTAAGCAAAAAAGGTACAGTACCCATCCACAAGAAATCTTCATGACCTTCACCCTTTCCGAAAGGTGCTTTTTGGGAAATGAAAGACGCATTAGATCGTTGTGGGCCCCAAACGATCCAGTTATAAGCGGAGTTATTTTCCCGCAATAGATGGCCGAAACTAAATGGTTAGCTAGGGTGATATAACCCCATTTATAGCTGGTAATCTGTTCCACCTTGCAGGGGTGAACGATTGAACTGCCATAAAAAAAGGTGGGAGGTGCCACTCCTTAACCTTGGAAATTGGCAAGTGGAACGACCAAAATGGAGTTTTTGGTGTTTCAAGTAGATGTATCCATGCTTCGATGCGCCAGAAATCGAAGTTCAAATTGATTTGTGATTGGCAACTGGCTTTATATAAGATGGAAAACCCACATTTGGCAAATGTTGTTTTTGTTACACCCCCGAAAATTAACATGGAACTTGAAAAACAGCCCTCGGAAAAGGAAAATCATCTTCCAAAGCATCATTTTTGAGTTCCATGTTAAGTTTCAGAGGTGAATCCCACCTGACAATTCAAAAAACATGTCACCAAAAAATTAAAAAACAACAAGTAGCCTGAAAAAAAATGCCACTTCCACAAAAACAACGCCTTGTCTTTCAAGCATCATTTTCCACGGGGCAAAACCTGTTGGTTTTTTTCGGGAAAGTCACTACAGGAGTTCCGAGGATGAGGAACTTCAGGCCGCCGGGAAACGGCGGTGGAATTAACCCTAAGGATCACCAGGGGGAGGGTCCTGAAAATAGATAGTTTGAGGGGTTAGGACTACTTAGGGAAGCCAAAAATCATAGGAACAATATGGAACAATAGCAATAGCAAATGCAGCATTACAACAATAGCGAAAATCATCAGAATCACCATTTTACTAGGCCAATTTCATTGCGACCAGTTCCCGCCGGTTGGGAAAAACCCTCAAATGGAAGTGGTTTAAGTAAGGGAATCTCCCCAAAAAGCCCCAACAAAAATCAGGTTTAGGAATTATAGGAAAATTTGATCAGATTCCATACCGTTCAAAGAATATACACTCGCTAGAACTAACAGCAAAAGCCCATTATTACTTAGCATAATTTTGAAGATATATTTCCTTTTGGGGCCCGGTCTGAAATGGCGAACGGAGCTTTCTAGGCGAAAAAAAAGCTGTCAGCTTTTAGAAGTTGATCGTCGTGGTTTGGCACTTTCAGAAGCCTTTTGAAAAAAGATGCGGCATGAAATTGGCATGGTTATTTGGTGTTTTCAGGGAGTCTATGTAGAATATGCCGTATGACTAGAACAATGGATCTTACTTTCTGGATGTTGTTGGAATGATATTCCTTTTCAGTCACTAGTTATGTAGCACCTAGTGCACTTTTTTTTTGCCGGATCTTGAAGCATGAAACCCTTGGATTTCCTTTTTTTTCGGATAACAAGACTTGACCCACCACGGTTGAACACTTGGAGGTGCCACAAGGTAGTTATACGGCCATAATATGGGATTTTTTGTTCATCATGCCCATACCATCCATGGGACTGGTATATTTACCTACATGAATGGTTGATTTTTATGGTACATGTAGGTAAATATACCATACATGGAGGGTATGGGATGTTTGTTTCAGCCTTGCATTCTTAGCTTGGTTGCTGAAACATGATGGTGAGTTTTTCCGTCCAACTCTTTAGCGATAGCAAGGAAAAGAGGGTTGGAAGTATCATGATCTTCTAGATGTACCAATTGTACCAGCACTTTCCAACCAAGGGGTGCCAATGGAAAACCCTAAGGGATGGTGAATTTTTCCACCCTTTTTTCGGACGGAACGATGTTTTTCGCACCCTTTGACTGAAAGGTCCAGGTAGAGATACAAAGTAGAAAAAACCGCCTAGAACGCACAAATTCTAGGTGGTGGGTTCACTCAAATAGTTTTGGAATGTTCACCCCGATTTTGTGGGGAAATACAGTGATCCAATTTGACTCATATATGTTTCAAATTGTGTTGGTGAAAAACCACCAACTAGAATTCCTGTTGAATCTGAAGAGGCGGCCTTGACACGCAGGCAAAGAAATCCCTGGTGAAACTCCCTGGCCGCCAGGCAGATATCATTACCATGTTGCTTCATGCGAAGGCCTATATCGAGGCGGGGAGTCGTCGGGTCCCGGTGGCGATTGGCTGGACATCTGGTGAGTCCAGTGAGTCCATACCCCAAATGGATCTAGTGAGATTCCTAAAGTACCTGACATCCTGCGTACCTGGTGGCCAAGTGCCAGGAGTAGTTTTGGTCAATCTTTCACCTAAACTTGGGGTGGTTTAGGTATAGGAAATGTTAACTACCATCAGCTCCCATTAAGTGTCTGGGATATTTGGTAAGATAAACATGATTTTTTTAGTTCACCCCAATTCAGCAATGAACAAAAAACCTTGGCTGGCTGTAAGTCTAAATATAAGCGGCTATGGCTATATTCTTTTTCCAGTTATATGTATATATACATATATACATGTGTAGTGATTATCATTCCAGCCATTTTGAGGATCCAGGATCCTTATCAAGCAACAAGGATGTCATGTGGGTTTCAATGAACCTTTCCTGTTTAACATTCATATTAAGGTCACTTTTCAGAAGTTATACCACCTTCACCTTTTGGTTACACCACCTTCACACCTTATCTTTATACCACCTTAACCTTATGGGATAACGGGGGGCAGGGGCATCCCCACGGGATCACGATCTCCCCACCGGGTGAGGCCCGCGACCATAACGGCTGCACCGCCTTGATGTTTGCCGTGGCCAACGGAAACGAGGCGACCGGAAAAGGAGATGAAGGGCTACCAGGGGTTTTTATATGGGTGTTTCCAAAAATAAGGGTACCCCCAAATCATCCATTTTAATAGGGTTTTCCATTATAAACCATCCATTTTGGGGTACCTCTATTTTTGGAAACACCTTATTGGATTTGTCTTGTTGGTGATTTTTTATTTTCTAACCATAGTAAATAACCATTACTGTAAACCACCATTTGGTAGTATGTTTTATTTTTTTCCAAGCATCGTAACAAGCAAGTCTAAGTTATGAAATGACCTGTTTTTTTGGCGGGCACATCAATCAAACACAATGCACGTGTATGGTAATTCTACGGGCATGATTATCTGGCTATATGAAGAATTTGTAAGGATGTACACCCCTGAAATCAAGACCCAAACACCCAGAATTACGGCATATTTGAAGAGACACATTTTCCAAAGCATCGCAACAATATATTCAAATTTGGTACAGTATCTATGTTTGATTTTGGGGGTGGATAGCTAGGTGGTGAAACTTCAAAGTTTTTTTTTGAGGGCAAACATTCACCCTTGCTTGGGAGAGATGATCCAATTGTGGTTTATAGTATACAGTCATATATTCCAATGCCTGGGAAAAAGCTACCTACGATCAAGATAATTTATTTTGGGGGAGATGATATTTTTTTGACTAGATGACGACCAGGGGATTCATTTTTCAGAGGTATTTGACTCGTCGCCATGGATATGTAATCACCATTTTATAAGGGGGGATATACCCTGAAAACAACGAATTGCCCCTGAAACTTGGTGCTAAAGGGAGACGATGCGGTGGGGCAATCATGGGGGGGGGACTTGCGGACCTAACTATCCAACTAACTTCAGTGCTGGAGTTTGTTCAACAGTTCTTACAAATATCATTCAATAATACTAGCCATATTTTTTAAAATTATTTTATGTTAAGCGTAGTCTTACTCTCCCTGAAAATGAAAGGTTGGATTTGCCTATTTTCTTTTGGGATTGCCTATTTTCCAGGGGCTTTTGCTGTTAGTTTCAGGGAGTGCTACCCTCCGGTAAACAAACATAGCAATGGAAAATCCCCATCTTGAATAGGAAATGCATCTTCAAATGGTGGAATTTTCCATTGCTATGTTAGATTACCGGAGGGGGTTAGTTTCAGGGATTGCGCCTGGTGCCCTTTTCTGAGGCCATCACCAGGCGCTTGATCTTGGCCCAAGCCAACGTGAACAACGTTTCTTGGTTGCGCTCCATTTTTGTTCAACGGAACAGAACGGAAGGGTTGCCTAAAAAGATGATCCTCAGTACCTGGTGATTCAAGCCGTGACCTTTTTGGGATGGTGAAAACGTGACCCTTTCAAGGGGTTAAGTGACCTCCAACTTGGGGATGAAAAGGGCACTTTGAATCATCTGGTACATGATTCAGAGGTTGTTGCTTTTCAATAAATCGGCAGACACCTCCCAAATTGTGACTATTTTCTTGTGAAGTTGGACTTGGGACCCTGCAACCAAAAAGAAGTGAAGGCAACCCTTGATATGGAGGGGTAATGTTGATTCTTAGGGTGGTGGAATCGATTTGAATTTATATATCTATCCATGGTTCATCCAAAATGTCACCTTTTCTTTGTTGTTGAAGCATACTTGAGTGGCCCCATGACTTTATGAAATTTACGAAAGATGACCATGTAACCAGCCCTTCAATTTAAAACTGACTCATTTTCACGATTCGGTACACCACACAGTGAAGAAAGCAAAGATCCCTATTGACCTCATGTTGGGGAGATCAACCACACATGTTGGGCATTGGGCTCTTCTAGAAGTATGTCACATGGAGAGTGAATCGCTATAGCGTGATTCTCTAGAGCTGTAGGAATCCTGGTGGTGGCATCAGCAAGCATCAGGGTGAGCATCCTAAACTTTCATGATCTTTTTGAGCTCAGCCGTTCTCCCAAATTTCTCCTTCAGACTTGTATGCTGGTCAAGGTCTAAGGTTTATAAAGACATCAAAAGTAGATTCAGCTAAAGCCTTTCTATATTGGTGAAGAAGCATAGCCGAACATGCAGCTTGCAAAAGATGCGTTTCTGGTCTTAAATACGGATGTTCCATTGCTGTGCTTGCAAGTAAATACTGGGATGAACTACAGTTGATGCCTCATAGAACTAGCTGTGATGTATAGAATTTGCCGTACATAGCGGGACAATCAAGCTCAAGTTGGTGCGCAAGATTGCAATGCCATCAAACAACATTTCCCATGAGTGATGGAAAACAAGTCACCTTGTCCAAGATGGAAATCACCAGAAATTATGAACCGACCTTCCAAAAGAAAAGAAACACCTGGTTGATTGGTATGGGGATGAACTTCCACCCGTTTTTTTGTGGTGTGGGGGGATTCTGAAATCATCCTTTCAAGTAGGGAATTCCCACAGCACTACCCTAGACACCCTCTCAGCGTCTGAGTTCGACTACGAAAACCACTCGTGCCTCAACTATGCTATGCAGTTTAATCAGACCAAGCTCGTGTCATGGCAGAACATTTTTCGGTGGCAGGACACAGGATGGACACAAGGAATACCGACCGAAAACACCAAAGGAATCGGACATTCGATGCCAATTGGACTGTTTGGACTAGATTGATATTCTTGTACTTTTTTCAAAATAACATTACCACTATACCTATACCTGCACCAAGATGTGCGAATTCTTTGGTGGTAGTATGTTGGAACAGTGGCGCCCACCAGAAGTTCATCGGCAGAAGGCAGAAGTTCATCATGGAAATGGCACGACTTTTTTCCTTTCATCATGTTTGTTTGTGATATCACCCTATACCTACTATCAACCTTCCCCAAACAATCATTCCACCATTACAAACGAGTGCAAATTTTGCACAAAAAGTTCGGGTTTCGGAAACGATGATGGAGCCATGCTGGCTCCTGCCACTAGGTTTGGCCTCAGAATTAGATTTTTTGACCCTCAAGTTTTACCCATCCAAGGTGGTGAAAGCTGATTATTTTCAGGTGGTTCTAGTTCATGTATACATATATATATATATATTCCTGGATCTTCCAAGTGTGTAACATTTGTGCCTTTTCACCCAAAAAACATACCAAAAGGCAGAAATTTTACATATTTGGAAGATCCAGGTATATCCACGCATATCCCTGAGCTTCCACCTTGCGAGGAGGTGTGACTGGACCCCAAAAAGATACCGATTGAACACAGAACCTCAGGAGGTATGACTGGAAGACTAGTGTATATCTATCATTTTAGGTAACTTCAAGAATCATATGACCTTAAAAATCCTGACCAATGAAACGAAAGACTTGGACCTCTTGACTTTTGCGAAAGAAAAAAAACAGTTTCAGTCCCTGACCGAGATGGAGAATCTACCAGTCCAAAAACCACTAATAAATGGGGGGAAGTTATAACTCCATCTATAGGGGTGAAATAACCCCAGCTACCCATTTTTAGGGCCATTTATAACTGGCAAGGGGTCATACCTTGTATGGATTCTGATCGGGCTGCCTAACGGCCCTAACAGGTCGGTTTGCTGAAGAAGGCTGGAGCAATGGACAAGTTGAGCCTAGATGATGAGGAGCTACAAAAATCTGGCAGATGTTCACTCAGGGTAAAAATACCCTCCAGGGAACTAACATATCCCCATTAGAGGTTGCTCGGAAGATGCTTTTCCTTTTCCATCAGTGGGATATGTGATCGTTCCCAGGAGAATCACATTTTTAAAGGACATCTCATCATTTTTCAATAGGAAATACATGTCCACAAAAGTCATTTAAGTCTCATCATCCAACTTTGATTTCGACATCATGAAATTCTGATTTTCCGATATTTTCACGGGGTCCACCATAAGGACCTTGTTACATGGGAAAATCAACCATAAAAAATGACAGGTAGCAAGTCCCTTGGTGATACAGGGTTTCTCCAATTTTTAGGGTTGTTTCAGGTGATTATGGCAAACCCTGTTTCAGTATGTTTCTTTGAAGCATAGGAGGAAGAGGAGGAGGATGGCACAGCCTCAGCTTCTCCCTCCGCATCTCCAAGTGGGTCAAGCCCAAGGGGGAGGGGTCAAGATATACGTGGCCGTTGGAGGGAATGGCTTTGAATAACGTGACTCCAAACAGAGGTAGCACTTTTCCCCCGAATACACCACAAAACGGTCCGCAAGAACGAATGACGACAAAATGACGACAAAATGAATAATTCGTAGTTTTTTTTCTCGGGTCTCTCGGTGGTGATTTCTTCATTCTCATTTTAACCAGAAATCCTGGTGGGTTTTAATCACTTGATCCCTTACTGAGCCACAGAATGTCATTGGTTTTGAGGTTGAAGGATTGATTATTGTTTTCATACTTAGAGGTTCAGGATACTTAGTAACTGGTTATATGCAGGTTTATAACCCTAGTTAGGGGACATATAACCCACTTATAGAGGTTACAACCCTGGTTACTATCCACTGACTAAGTATCCTGAACCTCTAAGTAGGTCTACTAATCAAACAAACCAAGTGGTTGAAGATTCTTTTGAATCTGGAGAATTGCGTAGAGCCAGATGTTTTCAAACCTTGAAGCAAAGTTGATGATGGAAGCCATTCTGGTGGGTTAAGCATATCCTATGAATCTTTTTTGAAAGTATTTCTTGGGTATGCACAAGTATAGTAGTAAACCACCAGCACGTTAAATTTATATCGAATTTCCGAGTTGTGGAAAAAGGTTGGCTTGGCAGCGCAAACAGCCTCCGAAGGAAAGCAATATATACCTGATACTGTAGATGGTATATCCTGTAAAAATGTGGTGATTATATGCTAGCAAGCGCACCTTTTACTATGAGAGCCAGCAAAATCCCATTGGAAATCATGGTCTAGGTCCCGCCTAAACCCTGGTTCACTGTGAGAGAATGTATAAACATAACTCTTTTTAATAGGGGCCCTTTATTAGCCGAACCATGATCCGTCGGCAAAACGGGCGGTCGGTTTGGCAGGATCCGACTCATATACCACAAACCAACACGAAAAGCTGGCTGGAATGGCTGGACCATGCATGAAGAATGTATTTCTTATTGAACATGGGTTTATTCCATTGCTTTGTTAGTTTACCAAAGGGTATATAGATGATTCTTTCATATCACTTTGACTTTTCAATTTGATTTTTTGTTCAATTTGATTTTTTGCGGATCCTACTCTGGTAAGTCACCAAACCACCATTTGGGAGAATATTTTTGGAACTTTTCCCAAAGCCTTTTCACTAAAAATTCAAGACAACGGGAACTATCCATTGCCATGTTAGTTCACCAGAAGGTAATGGATACTTTTGACTAGTACTGTTGATGGAAGAACTCCTGCACCACCTGGGATGTACAAAACCCTGTAAATCATGGGATAAACTACCAACCTGAACTGGTGCAGGATTTCTTCCAATAACAGTACCTCCAGATCGCTCGCTAATGAGGTCGCTTGCAACTGCCTCGTGGTTTACCTGACTCGGAAACTGCTTCATGTGCCTGAACCCGGAACGTGGGAAAGGCGGACACTGAAACCTTCAATGGAAGATATCGATATTTTTTGGTAGGAAGATGTTTGCCACTAAAAAACAACAGAGATTTCGGAGTTCAAAGAAAAATGTGGAAGATGATATGATGATTTGTCTCTTAAGCAAAATTGATGTTGATACTATGGGTTGATGTTTTGTTGGTGTGTTGTTGAAGTTTTATGATAGTTCAACATGGGTTTGCACTCATCAGTCAGATCTCAATTGTAGCTGAAAAATAGCCGATTGTTTGATGTAAGGGATGAACTTCTAGCCTATATCTTGGATTTGTTTCAGGTTATTTCTTACTTTCTACCATAGTAAATCACCATCAAAACCACCATTTTGGGGAATCGGTTCTTTTTTTCCAACCACCCAACAAGCAAATCTAAACATACATATATATATATATATACCTAGAACCCTAATGACCTCGATTTTGAAGGGACCCAACCCCCCAAAACAAGGCCTAAACTCCAATCAAAACAAGGGTCATTTGGGTTCTAGGTATATATATATATATACATGATACAATGTGATTCACATTGCCCTGCGAATTCGACCTTCCAAGGTGCAGAAAGCTTGTCCACTGAAGCACCTGAAGCATCACCTCTCTCAACGGCAGGAGCTACCTGTTCAAGGGACCTAGGTTGGTTGGTGGTTTCAAATATTTTTTATTCTCACTCCTGCTTGGGGAAGATTCCCATTTTGACGAATATTTTTCAAATGGGTTGAAACCACCAACTAGCTAGGTTGGTTGGTTTGATATAGGGGATGAAATCGAACACCCAGTTATGTGGGGAGGACATTTCATATGACATTTCAGGATCCCCCGGATTTTTGTCAAACGTCGTATAGTGGAAGGTAAGGCCGGGTATTTTTTGTGGCTCAGGTCAGTTCAAGCATGGAATTTTTACATCATGCTACTGACCTCATGCCGGTTCATGGTGAGTTGAATAGGACAATTCCCCTCAGGTGTAAGAATTCTTGTGGGTGGAAGTTACTTGGAGGAGTCCCAAGGCTCAACAAGAGTCCAAATACATAACACTGGCCTTATCCTTCCCTGTATTTTTTGTCGGACAATTACCGGTCATTTTGGACCTTGGATTTTTTTTCGTACGTTTCACCATTTGACCCCTTCACAACATATATCTCCGGAGACACGTTGAGCTTCTACAAACTGCAAACCCATGAAGCTTTTGGACTGTGCAAAGTGTCAAGTATGTCAAGTGAGCAGTCTTAAAACATGATATGTTGGCATTCTGTAGATCTATCTAGACGATCATAGTGCTTGGTTCAGTTTGTGAGGACTCGACCCTGCAAATAGCCATGCTTTTTAGATTCTGACAATATATGAATAGCCATCCTATGGGATTGGTTGACCCTTATAGATTGGTTGACGTGGATATTTTAAAGTGTGGATCCACCAACTAATGGTAAATTTTTGGTTTGGTTTACCCTCCCGAAGTTTAGCATAGCCCCTGAAAAGTTACCTTCCCAATAGGAAAGTAGTCTTCCAACCACCATTTTTCAGGGGATATGTTAAACTTCGGGTGTGTAGCTTTTTGGCATTTTTTTAAAGGGTTACCCCATTCATGACAATCCCTTTCATGAGTGGATCTCAAATATCCAAATCACCAGGCCTTAAATTACCAATTTAACATTAGTCTGGTCAAATTATAGCGAACTCACACGACCTCACCCCAAATGGTGGTTTAGTAAGGGAAATCCCATTATTTCAGGGAAATCTGGGTTGGTGAAATATAATAATTTGACCAGATTAGTTGATTGTTGATTGTAAAGAAGGGGTACTTCCAAAAGAACCTTTCGAACTTCAGGTAGTTTAGGGAGTTTTCCCTTTACCAAACACACCCCAAAAAACCCAAAAAAATTGGAATCAACCAACCTTTCTTGCGATCAGCCAGGAGAATCTCCCGAGGCGGGGCATGCTTTTGTTTTTTTTGTGACGATGGAACTGGTGATGATGACACATACCTCCCCTCCACCCCGAAAATTAAGGAATGTCCCCCCTAGACTCTTAGACAGGGACCATTTTCAAAGGGAGGATAAAGATTCCAAGCATCTTTTTTTTCAGGGGCTAGGTTAGTTTTCGGGGGAGTAATGGAACCAACCATGCAGGGTTTTAAGCGTCACCCGAACTAGAGCTCAAAATGATGTCTTTTTTCTTCACCTTTTTTTAGCGATGTTTGAGGGGAACATGTTTTGGCAGATCTTGCTTAAAGGCACAGACATGGTCCAGTGGAGAATGACAACGTCGAAGCATGTTGTCTTCCAAGGGCCCTTACCTCACGATAGTTCATGTGCTATGATGTGATGCCTATATCTGGTCTATGTTCGCCCCACCGAAAGGGGGAGGGGTCAGCGAAGAACGAAATGATGTTCCTAAACGGAAGGTAATAGTTTCAAGGGTGATCGCAACTTGTTAATATCTATAAGCCACTTATAAATTACATATATAGATATACCTTCACTCTTACAACTCATTTATTTCGGACCTCAGATATTCAATTCAAGAAGGGATCCCGATTCGGATCTCGATTTTCGAAGTAACTCTCTTCAATGGCCTTGTTGAGTCGATGGTGTTGTTTTTGGATATCATTTTTTTCCGCTTTCCACCTGGAAGCCGGTAAGAAAGATCCCCTGAAAAATGGGTGGTTAGAAGACTACGTCTTTTTTTTTGGAAGGGCCTGTTTTTTAGGGGCGATGTCAGTTAGTTTCAGGGAGGGTAGAGTCAAAAAAAAAACAACGACACCCTGTGATGTGATTTTTTTTGGTGGATTTTTTTGATGAACTCCAAGGAGCTAAGTCCCAGGTCAACAAACTGTAGGTGAGCAATGAAAAAAGGGTCCAAACGGTTGTTTAAGGGGATTATACTACCCAGTTACGTGGGAAGTGGGAATTATAATTGAAAACGTCAAAGCCAAGTTGCACTTCTCGATTTGTGCAATGGCACCTTTTTCGCTCTTTGAACAAAAGCAGCTCCGGACGATCCAAAGTTTGAAGACTTACCTGAAAGAGTCATGCAAGTAACGACCTCTTGTCAAATTACCTGCCACATGAAAACTGCTTGAAATCTTAAGGAGGAGAGGATTTGCA
>DF239054.1:19426-47525 GCA_000507305.1 Breviolum minutum Mf 1.05b.01
TCTCATCTCCTGGTCTGGTTGGGGGACTTGACATTCCAAGGATGTTCTTCAGCTGCTTCAATTTGACTGATGACAGAGCCTTTGTGCCCAAGTCCGCAATCATGTTGGTGCCAGGAACGTGGCATGCAACCCAATCTCCTGATAGGATGAGTTGGCGAACATAGGCTGAGCGAAATCTCAGGTGACGAGTGCGCCAATTCCCACCCTCATTCTCCAAGATGCCAAGTGCTGCACGACTGTCGCACCATCCCACCCTCCGGATCTTAGATGTCAGCTCCTGGAGGACTACATAGATTGATTCTCCAGCAGTGATCGTGTTGACAAACTCAACCAGCTCACATTCTGCAGTTGATAAAGTGGTCAACTGCTGCTTTCCACTTCTCCAGAAAACTGCTGATCCATTGAGGAGGATCACCAAACATCCATGTGAAGGTCCTCCATCTGGTGAAAAGGAGGCATCGCTGAAAGCTTCCAAAGTGAACATCGATGACGTGTCCTGAGGGGTAAACCGAAGACCACCGTCCACATCAGATTTCAGATATCCACGGCACTGAGAAGCCACCATTGACACCTTTCCTGGTGCCTTTGTGATGTTTGCACCCATACAAGCTACTGCAAACATGATATCTGGTCTGCTTCGTGTGACAAGCCAGAGAAGCTCGCCAACATGTTGTTGGGCTTGTTTTACCCTCTCAGGGGTGATTGTCTCTTGAGGATCAGGCTCCATCATGGCCTGTTCACGAGATATTGGGATCAACCTCGAGGGGTCGTCAAACTTCTCCAACAAGTCCCGGATGTAGGAATCTTGATTGACATACCACACCTCCTTTTTGATCTCATCATCGAAGACCTTTGAGATGTTCATGCCAAGAAATTTGATTGCCTTTTCTCCAACCAAATCAGGGGGACTGGTCTTCCAAGTCTCCATTACTTTTGATAGCACCTTCTCTCTTACTGCCTCTTCAGCGACGATGAAGATGTCATCCACGTAGGTGAGAAGCAGTCCTCTCAGTTTCACTTCATCAGTCCACTCCGACCGATGCTTTTCCTCTATTTTCCAAAGGTTGGGTTCAGATTGAAGTGGAACAAGGTGCAGCGTCACATCATCAACCTCGATCACAAAGTCGGCCAAGTGCTTGTCTCTGCAAAGGCCCCAAAGTCGTGGGCTTCTGCGGAACCCATAGATGGCCTTCTGTGGAAGAAAGAACTTGTCCTTGCTCATGAATTCTCCAGGTTCTGTTGAGAATTCTGCGTTCAAAAAGGCTGTCTTGATATCAACAGTGGAGCCACTCCACTGAAATTGAGCAGCAAAAACCACCATGATCCTGAGAGCCGTGATGTCGGCCCCACCTGAGTAGTTCTGCTCATGATCAGATGGTGCCTCATAGTTTCCGCATACCACCCAGCGAACCTTTCGACGATGTCCCTTCTCAGCTGGCTTCTTGGTGAAGACGAGTTTGGATGGGATGAACTCCACCTTTTGACCAGAGTTGTGAGCTTTCCTCACTAGCTCCTCAACCTGGCCCTTGTCCAACTCTTTGAATGCTTCCTTCTCACGAAGCAAAGAATTCACCTCCTCCTCAGCTGCCCCAATCCAAGATGCCCAATCTCTTCTCACTTCATCCTGGCCGATGATCTTGGTCTGGAGGATCTCTTCTTCAGGTCCTTCGAGAACAGAAGCCTTCTTGAGCTTCTCCAAAACGGGAACCTCGATTCCTACCAGATCAACGTCATCACTCGGCAATTGAATCATCTCTTCTTCAAGAACTTGAGCGCATCGAAGCTGATGCTGCCTATCATCATCCAAGCTGTCCTCCAAGGGATTTGCTTCACAACTTCTTACTGAAGTCTTTCCCCTGATTCTTCTTCGGACTGCCTGTTGATCTTCCACCTCCGGCTCCACAGCCTGCCATTGAACTTCATGTTCAGGTCGAACAATGGGCATCATGACATACCTAGTGATCTGTGGCTTGTCATTTTCATCCAACACCCAGTGCCCGTGGCTGTCCCATGCTGGAAACAAATACTTCACTGTCTCCACCATTGGTCCAAGAGACTTGGTTTTCCAGTACCTTTTACGACATTGGACTGGAGCTAAAAACTGGGGGAAATCAATTGGTTTGGCAAGTCGTTGATATGCCAAAATCTCATTCACATAGCGAGTTGCAAAGGCCCAGTGATTTGTGTTGGTCTCTGCTGCATGCAACACACGACGGACCTGTTGCTTGATGCTCTGAACAGCTCTTTCTGCTCGACCATTTCCCTGAGGATCAGCCCCAGGAGTTTGGGTCACCAAAATTGACCTTGAAGTCATCCACCTTTTGAAGTGGCCAAGAAATTCACGACCTCGATCACAGTGAACACGGTGAATGGGGTATCCATTACCCTCAACCGAAGAATCATCTCAATGGTGGTTTGAAGCACAACTGGTGCACTCTTCGATGGCATTGGAATCGCCATCCGAAACACTTGAACTTGAAAGTCTCCAAGCTCTTCCTCTGGACCTCCTTGTTCGGGAACTGCTTCCTCTTCTACAACGTCCCGGGTCGCCTCCTCCGCGTTGCCCGGTGCGTCGTGAGAGGAAGACTGTCCCAAACCTTCTTCTTCTTGATTTTCATCTCCTTCAAGGATAACGTCCAAAGAAGGAGCATCTTCAGGTAGAGGTCCTTCAGGAAGAGATTCTTTCAAAGGTACTTCACGATGAACCAGCCAAGTCAGAGCTCCAACCAGAAGAAACTTCGCCTCACTTCCATCCACATCAGCTGAAGGTTCTAGAGGCCCAGCGGTGTCTACACTTAAGACTCCAGAGATCGCATTTTTGACCTTACGATGAGGTCTTTGAAGTTGAAGAGTCTCTTGACAGACCCGACAGTCCCTCCTGTAAGGGATGTGGCCATTTTTCAGATGGTCAGCCCATGAGAGCTGAGCCATACGAGGTTCTTGTCGAAGTCCATGTTGCATCAAAGAAGTTGCAATTGCATCCATCATTCCAGGTGCCCACCGAGCTTAGAGTCATGTATCCTCCCCTTGGGTGGTGCCTTCCGTTTCACCTGGAAGGGGTCAATCGACACAGGAAGACTTCCTCCAACGGTTGTCATCTTGTTGCACTCGCCTCCAAGGTGAAATTGGTCGAAGGTCAATTCAGTGAAGTTGAATTCATCCTTGATTGCTTTCCATTGAGAAGTTCTCCACCAAGATACCACTTCTTCGTTCTTGTGGTAGGGGTCGGCAGGCTGCTCAAGAAGGAACCAAGGGTGATGAGTTGCACCTTTTGCTTTCTTCACATAACTTGAAACCAAGAAGAGCACCACCATTCGCATCATCATGGTGTCGTCCTCAAGAACCATAGTCTTCTCACTCTGTGAGAGGTCACACCTTCCGAATTCACCACCTCCCCAACATCTCACTGGCCTTGCAAGGAGCTTGTGGCCATTCAGGGATCGGAACATGTCGAAGTATGCTACGTGACCGACAATTTGGACCACCCAAAATGGTTTCAAGTTTCCCATCAAAGGCACAACGAAGAAGGCCTGAGTAGACTCCATTCATGTGGAGCATGTTGTGTCCATCTCCACGAAGAACATCGATCTCCATCAGTTGATGCTCTTGTGCTCCAAGTTTCTCTAAAGCCTTCTTGAGAGTGTAGCCATCGTCAGGGCCTGCAAAGAGATGGAGATGAACTCCATCCCTCTTCATTCGCTTCCTCATTCTTTTGTTGTAGGGAAGGTCACTCCATTGGCCAGGCATTGCAATCAAGTTTGCCTTGATGTCCCCAGGAAGATCTCGTAGAGCAGGGTGATCATCGACCAATTGCCTGAGCCACCTCATCTCTTCATCGACGGTCAGTCCTTTCAGATGGACATTCATTTTTGATTGCTCGATCTCATCTATGAGGTCTAAAGCTAATGCTCTTGGTAGCATTGGACAACCAGCTTCATTGGAGACTGGCAGTTTTCCTTTTGTTGGATGAAGTACTTGAAGTTCACTTTCAGTCCAAATCATCTTACAATCCAGTGCCGATTGAAGAAGACCCATAGGAATGATCGGCTCTATCTCGCATGAAGGGGACAGCATTGTTCCATTCTTGTTCATCAACAGCTGGGTTTTCCGACCGTCAGCTAAAGTCACATCTACCTTTTGACAAAGGGCTCGATCATCGCCATGTCGAAGAGGTCGAAGAGGATGAGTGGCACCACTGTCAATCAAACCTTTCACGCCACCTCCAGACATGCGACTCAAAGAAACTCTAAGGGTTTTTTGCCGAAGAGCATTGAGTTGTTGTTGAAGCTTGTCCATCATATCTTCTCGACTTTGGTCTGCAGCCACGGTTGTGGTAGAGGAAGTCAACGGTTTGGTTGTTGTCGATGAAGCTTCCGAGCTCTCAGAACCACCCATAGCTTTCAAAAGTCGATTCGCCTCTTCAAGGATCGATGAAATTGATTCCTTGTTGGAGCTGGGTTGAACATCAGATTGAGGACCGGTAGATGATGCATCATCTTTAGTTGCATCCTTCTGGCCTCTTGTGGCCTTTTGACGAAACCCACCTCCACTTCCTTTATCACATTGAGGTGCCAAGTGATCAGGGCTCCCACAGTGATAGCAACGTCTCTTCTCATCCTTGAGGTCATGATTGAAGCGACATCCACGGCCTTTTCGGCAACCTGAATCAGTGAGAAAGAATCTACAATCACCTTGATCTCCCCCTGGTCCTTTATCTCTCTGTCCTCCAACATCAGGCTTCATTGTCTTGGCCTTGGGTTCCGGGACGTCTCTCTTCTTCGAGTGGGTTGCTTCACTATGGACAACCTGTTCAAACTCAGCAATCAAATGAAGAAGAAATGAAGTGATAGTCCGGCTCGTTGGTGTAGCATCAACCTGCAACGTCGACCGAGCCAAAGAAATCCTGAAAGAAAGGTCTCGATGTTGCTCAAGTGGCTTCCGAGTCAGGCGATTGAGACCTTTGAGCAGCAAGAAAGGATCAGGTTCTTGCACTCCAAGATCCGTTGCACGGTGTCTCCATCGGCTCCATTTGCGAAGACCTTGGAGAGCATCTGACAAACTCACAGCCTCAGGAGGGCTTTCCAGTTGTCGAAGTATAAGTTCTTTTTCTGCAAGGCCTCCTGGTTGATATAGAACCATCAGGTGACATATGATTTTCATAGCAGTCAATCGTTTGGCCGAAATCAACTCCTCCCTTTGATCCGGAGGCACTGCCATGAGCAACAAAGTACTAGCTCTTCTTTCAAGTCGAAGCCACTTGGAAGTTGTCAAAGTGCTCGACGGTGACGGCTCATGAGCAACACGATCCAGAGGTTGAAGCTGGATGTGCTTGGAGTACCATGACTGGCACTCTGTCATCAAACCACACCACCACTCACCAGAAGTCGCCGTCAGATCCGACATGATGGGTTCTATTAACACGAGCCAGTCCGACAAGTCCACCGGGCCTGTAGTAGAGCTCCACGGTGGCAACGGCGGAAGTTCCACTTGAGACCTGACTGTCTCAGTGTCCTTGTCTTTGTCCTTCTCCATGATCTGCTTTTGGAGATTGGTCATGCCTTCCATCATCTTCATCAAAATTTGGATCGTCTGATCCGAAGGTCCAGCAGATCCAGGCACAGCTCCAGCTGGTAGGTGTTCTCCTCCAGAACCTTCGTGGGCTTTAGGACCTGGAAGAACGTTGGGATCATGAAATTCTTTATGACCTGGAAGGGCTTGAGAACCAGGGCATTCTTGGTAACGTGGAAGGACTTTAGGAGTTTGAAATTCTTTAGGATCTGGGCATTCTTTAGAATGTTCAGGTAGATCTCCACCAGAACCATTTGCCACACTTTCACCTCGATCAGGAGTGTTGAACTCTTCTTCTCTTCCAGGTGATTGTGCAATCAAACCCATCACCTGGGCACGAAGGGCGACATTCTCCTTCGCAGCATCCATCTGAGCTTTCCTCAAAGCTTGGACTTCATTCAGCAGCACAGACACTGCACTGGAATCCAAAGTTGGTCCGGAAGATGGACCACCAATTGCAGCACCGCTTCCAGATTGCACTTCTTCCCTTCTAGCTTCTTGATCCCTCCCGTCTCTCACTAAGAAAGCAGGTCTACGGACAAAGTCAGCAGAGGGGTAGACCATTGGAGCCTGCTGATAGATCTCAGCAAAACGTCTAAGCTGTTGATCATCAAACAGAGGCAAAAGATCCTGACCTTGATGACCAATTGATTCTCTAGGGTCACCACCGTCTTGTTGTCGCACCTGCTGGCCTGTTGGACCAAAACTAGTTGGAGGCCCATTCGGAGCAGATTGCACAGATTTCGGTGTGGCAATCCCAAGAGTCAAAACTGGATTTGCCACTGTATTCACCACAGGTCCCGTCACAGAACTCTGGGGAGTTGCCAACACAATCTCAGTCGATGAAACTGGTTGATTCTGAATTGCACCAGCTTCGGTCAAAAACTCTCCAGGGGAAGCACTCAAAGGGACCAATTCTTGTCCTATGATCTCCAAAGAAGCTTCTCCCCTTTGATGGCCATCAGAGCCATTCTGAGCATCACTACGTCGAGGCTGCTCCATTAGGCACTTGGGCTCATAACCTGAAAACGTCAAAGCCAAGTTGCACTTCTCGATTTGTGCAATGGCACCTTTTTCGCTCTTTGAACAAAAGCAGCTCCGGACGATCCAAAGTTTGAAGACTTACCTGAAAGAGTCATGCAAGTAACGACCTCTTGTCAAATTACCTGCCACATGAAAACTGCTTGAAATCTTAAGGAGGAGAGGATTTGCAATAATAAACTATTATACGGATCCCTATTAAGCAACTATTCCATGGAAAGTAAGACGGGTTTTTTCCGTGGCTCAGGTGATGAAGTTTCGTAAAGATGTGTTTTTTTAATTCTAAAATCCCGATTCCTGGGGAAATTTCGACGATCCAATCTGACGAGATTGGAACTTTCAGATGGGTTGGTTCAACCACCACCTAGTTTGATATTACACCCGAAAACTAACGTGTCACCTAAAAAAGGAACCATTTCAAAAGGGAAGTAGTGCCAGGCACTATAGTTCAGGTTTTCGGAGGAGTAACTATCAATCCCTTTTTGGATAGCATCCAAGCTGGCTGGTTTGTTAGATGTTTTTTTGGCAACCAAACAAAAATCCAGTGCAGGTCAAGAAAAAGAAGAAGAAAGTCGAGAAAGTCAAGGTTCGGGGGTTTAAACAAAATGCCACGACTTTCCAAATTTGTTCAAAGCTGTCTATAGGATGTATGAAGCCGAGCATGTATAAAGTATAGGTAGTTTCAAACCGGAAAATGTCCAAACCCCGAAATTCATGGGTAATCCGGAAGCCTTATTGGCAAAAAGCGCTCTGGTGCTGATAAGATAGATAGGAATTAACGATACTGGGTGGCGGGTTCAATCTTTTTTTCTTTTTCATCCCTACTTGGGGAAATGATTCAATTTGGCTAATATTTTTCAACTGGGTTGAAAGCACCAACTAGGATAAGGCTCATGTCATTTGAAGGAAACCCATCGACCAGCGAATTAATATAAAACAACCCTCCCAAGTAGATCCTTGTCCTGTACCTCC
Organism: Breviolum minutum Mf 1.05b.01; assembly: GCA_000507305.1. NCBI lineage: Eukaryota > Dinophyceae > Suessiales > Symbiodiniaceae > Breviolum > Breviolum minutum. Next base: position 27,008 of record DF239054.1, read on the forward strand.
ACATGGGTGCGACATTGCTTGAGGTCAGTTTTCTTTCTTTTTTCAAGATCATTGGCTGCATGTGTGGCAGAAAATTGTGATCAGGTAAAGATTGCTAGGTTGAGAATACTTCAGAATTTATTTTTGTCAACTGAGGTCTCAAAAAACATTTCGTTTAAAGTTTCAGGCAAACATGCAGGCGAAGGCATGCCGCGGAACCTCAAAATACTTGTCCCTTTTATTTTTCCAAAAGGGACCTGTTCAGGTTCAATCTTAGTTTTTTTTGGGGTAAATTCATGCTTTTGCCTAGTGGCTTGGTGTTTCTGAATTTCTTGGCCTGAATTGGTTGGTCCTTTTTTGTGGAGGGGAGGAATTTGAGCACAGATTTTGCACCAAAGAAATCCAAAGATCCAAGTACCCTCCAGGGAACGATCACATATCCCACCTTTGGAAAAGGACCATCATCTTCAAGAGTACCTTTGAAAGGGGATATGTTAGTTCCCTGGAGGGTATATTGCTTCGTGTTCCAATATCAAAGGTGTTTTTTTTGATCTGAGCACTGAGGATGAATCAGAAGTATCCTGCTTGCTTTCCAAAGCATCTTCCCAAATCACTAACTACTGATTAACCACCGCTTGCAAATTCAAGGATGATTCAAGCCCAAGCATACTAATGCATTGTTAGATTCAAGTGTTCCAGTAGAAGTGTCACTGAGAGCATATGGGTGTTTCCTAAAATGGTGGTACCCCCAAATCATCGATTTTAATAGGGTTTTCCATTATAAACCATCCATTTTGGGGTACCCCTATTTTTGGAAACACCCATATCATCATTGTTTGGGTTCAGATGGTTTGATCTTTTGACCCCTCCTGATTTGATTTTTGATGTGCATGCTTCGTCTATTCCATGGACCCAACCAATCGGGGGATCTGCTTTCAAAAAACATGGAGCCACTTGGAGGATCATCCCATGACTTGTAAGTGGTTAATAACTATGGTGATCGTAAGCCCCCTAAGTAGGGTTGTGGGACCCTTTCCAAATGGCCGGCCTAAATGGCTTATAAATGGGGGTGATCCTAACTACTTACTAACTGGGATGATCCTCCAAGTACCCCAGATGATCCCACACCTTTTGCTAACTTGGACAAGTTACATCAAGTTATATACCCTTCTTCCAAAGCATCATTTTTTGTTGCGACGGCCCGTTGGATAGAATGCGCCTCTCAATACTGTTGGTATTTTTTAAATATGTTGAGGATCTAGCGGAACTCTAGTAGGACATTTCAAACTCCAAGCATTTGCCAAATCCATATTCCTCAGCCAGGACCGCAGACTCATCCCAACACAGTGGTCAAACATTGGGACTGGTGAAAATTTGATGCTTCACCGGTTTTATCAACTGTTTTTTTAAATTTTGCGGCATTCTCAAGTGGCCCCATTCAATGCAACATTGTAACAACGAAAAATATTTGAAGATAACTTGCTTATCAAGAACAGTTACGCTGCTAGACCGGGGGTAACAGGAAAAGGAAGGGTACGTCTCACATTCCAAAAGTATCAACCCCAAAACCAACACTTCACAAATGGAATTGCATTTAGTTGAATCCCATTCAAATAGGATTCAAGGGACTGGTATATGTATTATATGTACCTACATTTGGGGTAAATTTTGAATATTTTATATAACCAGCACCATTTAAGTTCGGAATATGTTTGGAACTTTCTCCAACTATCTCCAGCCAAATTGGAACCTGATGGAAAATCTCCAATTTTTTTTTAGCCAGCCAAGTCTCCAGGATGCTGAGGGTGAAGCTTCACCAGATGCCGCGGTTCCTCGGAATCTTCAGGTGTTATGTAGTTGTGAGTTGCTTACACCTTTGTCTTCCAGTCATACTGTTGATGGTTGAAATCCTGCACCACCAAGGATGATGATTATCCCATTATTTGTAGGGTTTTAACCATCCCAGGTGGTGCAGGATTTCTTCCATCAACAGTACCTCCTGAGGTGAACGGTGTTTGATCGGTATGTTTTTGGGGGGATCTAAAGGCCACATCCTCACGGTCGGTGCTTGGAAGCCTAGGGTGAAAAATCAGAACTGTGTTTTGAAAACATCCACAGCTTAGGGATTTTTGATTCCAAAAAAAAAACGTTGGGTTGATTCTTTTTTGATCCCATGACATCACCAGATGAAGTTCTTGTTTGGGAAATTTGGTGAAGGATTTCCGGAGGTCTTTCGTTGTGAGAATTTTTTTGAATTGATGGTGAATCAAACTTTTTTTGATTTCAATTGCAACCCTAGACATCCAGTCACACCTCCTGAGGTTCGGTATTTGGACCCCCAAAACATACCAATCAAACACTGTGAAAATCTCAATTTCGGTATTTACCTGGAAGTCTAGGTGCACATTGATAGCTGGCAGAATCACCACGGACCAGTTGGAGGGGGTATTATTTTGGACGGTATGACCATGTACTAGGTGGTGGTTTCAAGTGTTGAAAATATTTTCAACCCTACTTGGGGAAGATTCGACTTTTGACTTTTGACTATTTTTTTTCAAATGGGTTGGTTCAACCACCAACTAGTGTACTACTGGTACCGGGATTACTTGACAGATAAGGAAACCTCGTGAGAATTTTGTGACTTTGAACCTTTGAAGTTACCATGTTTTCCTAAGAAGAGGCCATAAAATCCATAGATCTCAAATTGAATGCTCCAGTCTTTGTTTTGATGGTTCCGAAATCCGGCGGTTGCACCAGTTGAGGTTGGTGGTTTATCCCATTATTTACAACAGGTTTTTCTACATTTGAGGTGGTTTTCTCGCCGGATTTCTGAATCATCCACGTTGTATGTTTTCATTTCTCTAACTTTCGCGTTGGTTGTTGACACCTGTGATTCGCTGAGACCAAAAAGAAGAAGAAGGTCCTGGCGGCTTGGGCTTGGGTGGGCGCCGAATCTCTGTGAGATAGGATTGTGTGACTCACTCTTGAAAATTTCTCAAGCCTTCTAAGGATTTCCAAGTTCACTTAAAGATTGATGGCTAATCAACCAAATCCCCCTTAACGAACTCTACCTCAGAAAGAAGGGTTCAAGAAGGCCTTAGTAAGGGAAACCAATGGTTAATAAGCCCTGATCATAAGGCCCGCTATTTCTGGAAGGGGTTCGTTATGGGGGGTAGGTCAACCAGCCATCGTTTGACCAAGAAACCAAGAAATTAAGAAGAAATCATTTTGGGATGGTTTGTTTGAAGGTCGCATAGGTAGATAACATAAAAAGCAACAGGTGCTTTTTGTTCAGTTGTAGTGGCCTAGTAGTGTGAAAACCATTTAGTCAACCTCAGGACCTTCAAAAATCACAATTTTTAGGATGATTTACACCCCTGAAAATTAACATTTGAACCCCAAGAATCAAGGTGGATGGTTCAGATGATTTTCCTTTTTAATTGGGTGTTTTGTAGGTTCCAGCTCTTCATTTTCAGGGGTGTAATTGTTGAAAGAAGTTTCCTTCCTTTCATTGTGTAACCATGGAGCTGATCTTCAAGATCTTCTCTGCTGTTATTTGAGCAGTGTCCAAAATCCTGGTTGTTCACAGTTTCCAGGGGATTATACCCGTAACTACCCAGTAATATAGAGGATTGTAATAAGCCATTACGAGGATCCCGGATCCCTATTAAACAACCCGTGTTTTCATCTGGTTTTCCCCAAAGCCTCGCCGAGTTCGGGAAAGTTTACCCTTCGTTTGGTGCGTATATACAGTTTCCCTGTAAACTCCTCGCCGAGTTCGGGGTGGATCCCGGATATATCCAGCTTCAAGCCAAAGTGACCCATTGGGATTCCCCCCAAAAAAACGAGATCATTTTTTTCGGCCCAAAAAGGCCAGGTCACAAAAACATGAATCACTTCACAAGGTCATCATTTGTGGCCTTGCACGCGATGTAGGTATTTTGGGGCCTAAACTCATTGGGATTACACAGATGTCCTGTCCACTTGGGGTTTTTTGGTGCACCTGTTTTTATCAAAATGATACTACTCCATCAAGGCTAATCATAGGTAATCATGGTAGTTTTCGTTGGTTGCCACTTGCCAAAGACTTAGCCGAACCATCCTTGGCCCTGTGCTAGAAGATTCAAGCACTATGTAGGGAGTGTCCATGTATCCGGCACATATGGAATCATGATCCCTGCAGGTAGCTGCTGATGGTGAGAAGACAGAGAAAGTCAAGAAGAAGAAGGCTCTTTCTTGTATGCCAACTTCTTTCTTTTTAAAACCGTTTCACCAAGAAAAATATGTTGTTCGTTTATGAAATATCCTTGAATAAGTCTCATGTTACATGTTTCATGAACCTGTAGATAATTTGATTGAGCAATGAGCAAAACCTTGGTTATTTAGGGAAGGGATCATACAACCCAGCTATGTGGGAACAGTCATAAGCCGCTAATTTTGAGAGGATCAATCTATACACAGCCGCTAATTTTGAGAGGATTTCCCAAAAATAACAATGGTATTGTTTGGGTTAGTTAATCATCATGACCCCATCAAATGTGAGATGGCAATTTTGGGCAATCTTCCGGTATAGTTAATGTATATTATACTGTTGATGGAAAAAATCCTGCACCACCTGGGATGTATAAAACCCTTTGAATATTGGGAGAAGCCACCTACCAAGCTGGCGCTCGAAAAGGATTTCTGAACCATCAACAGTATCAACCTGTATAAAGCCTTGGAAAGTGTTTTGGGAAAGGTAAATATAAACCATACATGGATCCTATGGGTATGTCTAATTCGCAACTCCTGTCAAACCCCATTGTCGAGCAGTGTTTAAAACCCTGGTTGTTTAGGTTATATAGGGGATTATACTACCCTTTTTTGATGGGGATTACTTCATAAGCCAATATAAGGATGCATATAAACCAATCAGTATTTCATGGAATGTCATATGGGTTCAATAGTTGTTTCTGGTTCCCTTAATAGGTGGGATCGGTGATATATATAATCACCCAATTGGCAGGAACTATACCACTTATAATGGCAGTATATACCACTTATATACCACTTATATACTGCCAATTGGGTGATTAGATATCACCTACTTACCACCTATTAAGGGAACTGAAGGAAACAACCATTTGATGGGTGTTTTTCACGCTGCTCGAAGGTGAAGAACCAAGGCCTTGGAGAAAAAGGTCTCATGGAGGTTGGGTTCCCGGAGGGTGGTCTGGTGAAGAAAGAAATGGTGGGTTCCGGAAGGGGCGCACCAAAGGCACTAGGAAAAGGGACCCGGAAAACTCCAAGGGTTTTTGTAGAGTTTTTGTGTTTGTTTTTTTCAGTTATATAATGGTTATAGTTAGTTAGTTTGTTTTGTGTTTAAAATTCCTTACGAATCAACATCGGCTCGAACATGAAAAGACGGACGAAGTCTTTCATCGGCTCAAAACATGCAATCCAAGTGGAAAACAGCCGTTGCAAGCTGTTCATGTTCATCAACTTTTAACCCCCCTGAAACCAGCAATATAGTTGCCTCAAGAAAAAAGGGTATAATTCCAACGTTTTCGAGGCAATTCAAATGAAGTTAAAAGGGTAAGAAACCTTGAAAAAGCCCGAAGACACTTAAAACATACACATATGTTTATTGCGGATTCTCCTCGTCGAATGGGCCGGAGATCAGCTTGTAGCACAGTTTTTTTTGGCTAAAACGAAGGAACAAATCCGATGACCAGCCAGCATGTGTTTGAGTGCCGTGATGAATGGGATATATCATATATATCTATACTGTACAATCCGACATATCAACAAGCTTAGGTCTTTTTTTCATATCAACTAGCAATACTAAACATGATGATATTTGGGACTATGTAATTTAGTCTTCAACAATCTGTGCTATACTTACTATACATTATGTTTTTTTTGTGATTATAAACATCAACTATTTGTACAATACATGATGCTATTTTTTGGGGGATTACTAGTTTCATTAAAGCCTAGCACCTAGCAATATTGAAAACGATAAAGATTAGGAGTCTGAAACCTATACCGTGGAAAATTAAGGCCTGGAACCTAAGAATCACCCACTTGAAAAGGAAATTCATCTTTAATCATACTTCATTCTTGGGGTTCAACATGTCAATTTTCAGGGGTGTAAGCCTTTCTTTAAGTAACTCCCTTCTCGTTGCTAATCAACCAATCCCACCCTATCGTTCAGAAACAACCAGCCTTGTTAAGGGCTTATTAACCATTGGTTTCCCTTCAGAAGGCCGGCAATTTACAACCCCTCATTTTTTGGAGAAACGGATTCATCAGGGGGGGGAAAAGAGGTAGGTTGACGAGTAGCCATGGATCCCATCGCCAAACCAGGCCGTGGCCGCTCAAGAGGAAGGTGCCATTACTGTGGAGGACGTTTCCACGTTTGTTTCAACCAACGTTTTCCAACAAAAAAACCTGGCTGAGTATAGGGGGAAACACTCCGGTGATTTTGATGTATATATAGGGAATTTGAAATACGACCCGGTGAAATCTTAAGGGATTTCTTATATAGATAAGCGGTGAGTCATATGGAATCCTGGACCTGAACCAATCAGGATTTCAGGGTTTTGTTGTCGTTGCTCACGTGGCTAAGACTAAGAGTTGAATATGGTTTTATGTCTCCCAAGTCATCTTTCCGAATTTCTGAATCTGTTAACAGTAGGAAACCGCGAGTTTGGGACATATTTTTTGCTGTGTTTTTTCTATGATATTGGAGGTATGGGACCCCAGGCAATAGAAAAACTACAGATGAGTCGAGGAGGATCCAAGATGAAATTATCCCCAGAATTGGTCCTACTCTCAAACGTTTTTTTTCTGAACAGAATCTGAAATGTCTAAGGAAATCCACGTTTTTTTGGGTAAAGCCTCGACATGAATTTCCAATGAAAAAAAATGACGCTTAATATTAAGATGGGTGTCTCCATTGTTTGATCGTTCAACCTTTTGGTGATATTTCTTCCCGACAAACACGAGGTTGCTGACAAGAAGCCATGCGCTTGAGTCGTTGTTGTTGAACCACGAAGCAGCTAGGAATTGATAGCTGCTACGCCGCTACGCAATTTCTTTTGTGAAAGTTCCAAAAGTTACAATGAATTACCTAGAACCCAAATGACCTCTATTTTTGAAGGTCAACCCCCCAAACAAGGCCTTTTCCAATCAAAACAAGGGTCGTTTGGGTTCTAGGTATATATACATATGAACGGTTTGTCGGGGGGGGGGAACTTATTTCGGCTCTGATATGTTTTGTCTCCAGGAACGCATCAATCATATTACCGCGGTGTTGTTTTTTTTGTTGAGACACTACCAAACAACGTGCCTCTTTTTGGCAGGAGGAAAAGAAGGAGGAGGTGGGGGATATGTTCGGAATGCTGGGGATGTTTTTTTTCAGCACGGAGAGTTTGTGGTAGCTTCATAAACCGTTTGAGTACACCCATAAATTGGTTTGATAGTCTGAACATGACAAGTTCAAAATTGAAGTTCTAAAGTTTTTTTCTTCTTCAAGTCCAATGCCATAAGTGAAAGTTCAGTTTACTGTCCTGATGTTGAAAGTTCAGTCTAAATGACACAAGTTTCGTTTCGGGTTTTTTCAAGAGATGCAGGGTAACAAGCGCATGTGGCTAGCCACCAAGCTCTGGAATCCTCATTGCATTTTTCCATCCAAATCCTAAAGCAACGGTCGATCCCAACGAACAGTGGAACTCATGGGGAAAGGATACAAAATTCTGCTGTTTTTTTGCAGGATACACTCCTGTAAACTAACATAGCCATGGAAAATCCACCATTTTGATGGTATTTACCAGGAAAGATGGGGATTTTCATAGGCTATGTTAGTTTTAGAGTGGTTCTACAGAGAGTGTAATCCGAACATGATGTCCACGGTTTGTGTGTCTGTGTGTGTGTGTGTGTGCGCGTGTGTTTTAGAGTGGGACAAAGGAAGAAGAACTTGGTGTTGGAGAGTTTTCTGAGAAAAAACGCTTGAGTCACAACACTTGAATGTTTCAATGTGTCTAGTTTCTTTTTGCCGTCAAGGCGTTCTCAAATTTGGATGAAACATGATGAAACTCTGGTAGTGTCAATCGAAAAGGTTCATTAACCATCATTAACCAAGAAAACGTGCTTCATGCAGCCACGTTGGAAAACCATCCGCAGTTTTATTAGTCCAGTAGCTGTGGTGAAGAAAGTTGTGGATGGTACCTCCAGACCTTTGGAGAGTCTCAGCTGTGGCCAACACCAATTCTTATCTAGGTTGTGGCTTCAAATATGTTTTTTTTTCACCACTATTTGGGGAAGATTTCCCTTCGACTAATTATCATTAACTAATATTTTTCAGATTGGTTGAAACAGCAACCAGTTATAAACCTTTAGTGTATGGAAGGCCTTGTACAAGGGGTCATTCTTGTAGTACTACCCACTCATGTTACGAGGAAGCCAAGAAACAAACAAATCTCATCCAAAACGGACTCGTGCAAAGAAATGTCCAAAACTTTTCCCCCAAAAAAGATTCGGAAAACACTTCCCTTGATTGGTGGAAGATGTATAGAAATCATAAAGCCGCTATTATAGTTTCCGCAACCGCGTCCCCCGACCTTTTGACGAGTTTTGAACGTGGTGATAGTTGAGGCGCCTCAAGTTCCTGATGGACCAACAGATGAAGAACTTGCAAAAGCAGCAGCCATCAAAAAGGATGGAACGATGGGAAGATGGCAATGGATGGCAGGGAGGATGGCAATGGTGCTGAGGTTAAAAAAAAGTTTTCACCCACTGCGAAAACAAAGAAAATCACAAGAAAAACTGTGATTCAGAACTGAAAGTAGAGACTTAACGCGCACAATTTTGTAGTTGAATATTGGGATGATACAACAATATACACAGAACTATAGCTACAACTGTAGGACCATATGTGAACACGTGTTCTTTTTCGGGTTTGGCAGACCTTCCTTCAGGACAAGGAAGCGGCCAAGGGAGCATTGAAGGACGCCATCGCAAAACCAGAGATTGCAAGGCCTTTACAAAAACCCGGAAAAACCAACGGCAGCAAGCATGATTAAGTCTATATGTGTGGTGGTCAAAAAGATATGATAGTATACTATATATTATACTATATTATATGATGTGATCTTTTAATTTTCACCCCTACCTGGGTAGATGAAATTTACTTTGACAAAATGAAATTGAACGGGTGGCTCAAGCGTTAACTAGGGATATATTGGATGCAGTAAGAGTTTTTTTTTGTGAAGCCCAACAAGGAGGCATTTGAGTTCATGTTAACCAAACCACGCACACCATCTATGTATGATGTAACATGTTTTTATCAATATGTATCTATAATTATATATAGGGGTTACATACTTATATAGATCTAATATTGATATATATACACGTATATATTAGTGTATTAGGATTTACCTCTAGAATTAGATCCATTTCACCTGAGACATTTCGGGTCCGTTGTTTCTATGGGTGGACGACTAAACCAGATGTTCCTGGGGAAGTGAAAAGACCAGGTGGTTGAGGGTTGTTTGGGTATGTTCCTGGGGTATGTTAGAGTTTTCTTAGAGTTAAACGACCTGGGGATGTTTTGTTTGTTTTATCTTTTTGTGTCATTTTTTCATGGGATTTAGCTGAGAATCTGTTTATACCGGGAGGCTTACTTTGGGGTTTATCTTAAGGCCTTCATGGTTGTAAATAGCATCGAAAGAATTTGTTTTAACAAAGTCACCCCTACAACAATGGGTCGATTTCCCATACCCTTTGATGGAGATTAACAACTAGAATTGGGACCATGACGCATCGGTATACATGGATGATGTAATTCCCAAGTGGGGTAAGTTTTCAGTGCTGCCAATCAGCAAGCATGTGCAGGAAGTGACAGATCTTTTACGGAGACTGGTTGCACAAACAAAGATCTTGCACAACTCTGATTTCTCCTGCTAATTGGTTTTCCCAAAGTTTACAATTCGAGACCAAGATAAACCATGGCGCATAGGAGAGGCACTAGCAGGCACTAGAGTTACATAATACATTATCTACTGAAATTAGGTGGCATGGTTAGTCATCTTGCGACTGACAGCTTGTCAACTACTTGCAAAGATGAAGCTACTGAGAAAACTCCAAGTTGAGTTGAGCCCAACAGTCAGGATGCCAGGTACCACCAGGATTATTGTGTTTTTAGTAGGGAATCTGCAGAATCCCATAACCCTTTATTTGCCTCGATTGCACCCTGGGTGTGGGGGAGCAAATCCAAGATAATTTAACCAGCCATGTCTAAGAAAAACTGTTTCCCAAGGAGATCATTGAATCTTTTGAGATGTAAGTTTGATCCCTGTGAGCCTCGAATCCTTTAATTTGAATCCTCCAAAGATATGCTGCAATGATTGAAGTGGAGGATTGTGTTTTCGGATTGAAAATCCCGTCGCTCTGAAAATTGGATTCAAATTCATAGTCCTTCATTGAAATTATGATCCTGTTTTCTGAAATTCTTTTTCGGCGCTCTGACAATCTAAAATCACACTGGTTTATGAAATTCTTGTGGATTTCTTTGGATTTACTCCCTGGAAATCTGACATATTAAAAAACACAGCTATCCATGTTAGCCATGATCAGATTGCAGATTTGTCCCCTAAACATTTTCGGAAACAATCCGCCACGGATGATACCACGCCGGATCTGAATATTGGTTTCTAGGGTTTGGCGGCTTGATTCAGGGCCACATCTAGAACTCCTGATTTGGCTTTGTTTTATCTGATAGGTTGGAAGCAGCCATCGAGAAAGCCAAGAAAGCAGAGGCATTGCGCGCTTTTTTTTCTGTGTTTGCGGAGCTCTTGAACACAAGAAGTTTAACAAAAGGATGCCAACCTTTTGAGACGTACAACTGAGAAATATAAATAGGAACCCTGGCTGTTTAGGGTTATATAGGGGATTTTACTACCCACTTTTGTGGGGACTATGATTTAAACCATTCTAAGGATCCCTATGTAACAGCCACTATAATGGAAAGTAAGATACTTTCATTTTCCAACGGAAACCCCTGGAACATACCCGGGGCAACCCTGAGGGTTTTCTCGGGGATGCTTGGGGTATGCTCAACAGAGGTATGTTGGGACTAGAGATGTACAACTGAATATCTGACATATCGGTTTGAACCGAGGAATGCTGACATATCGGTAGAACCATCCCCAACAACTTCCACTCACAGGCATTTTTGTTGTTCCAATTTGTCGGGTCTTTGATATGGATTTTTTAGATCCAGGGATGTGAAAACCCTTCCCCAAATCATGGCAATTGAGTTGGGCAAGGTTTTTTCTATTCCCCGAAACTAAAGATGTAAGAATCCTGGCATATTCTAAATAGGCTTGTCCCCAGTTTACATGTAGAATAAAGGGTTTTGTACTGTATATAATATTTATTGGCCGTTTACAGCATCATCTTTGCAAGGATAACCCAGATTCTAGTTAGTCTTTGCCCCTTGAAATCCAGTTTGGATTGGCTGAGGCAAACCAGAACTTCTAGATAGATCGCTGGAACAAAACCATCCGCCCGATTCTCGCCAGGTGGAAACGAAAGAGATCGCTGCAGCTGAGAAGGTAGAGTTGGGCAAGAAAGATTTGGATGATGTTCTTCAAGAGCAAATCAAGCTTTCTTGATTTTCACGGGAAGCGAAAATTCCGATTTTGTCTCAACATGTTTCAAGTTAGCATGGTTCAAACAGCAATCTATTACAGTTTTGTTGTGGTTACTCTTCCAAGAGCATTTGGTTGATCTGGTTTGTATTGGCCTCTCACTTGAAGCAGTGCATGTTGCATCAGTGTACCAACGGTACTGCATGACATCATCACCACCACCACCATCATCATCATCATCACCACCAGCATCATCATCATCATCATCATCATCATCATCATCATCATCATCATCATCATCATCACCATTTAAAGCTTTCAGTGTTCCTGGAAACACATCTGGGCTGAAAAGCCCGTCCCCTGAACCTCCAGGTCTTATCTGTTGAGAAGGTCAAGCAACAAGCACGAGACAAGTTACAGAACGCAGCGGTGCGCCTGCGATCGGCGGGTATTTGGCATCCCTGAAGTTCAACAGCTCCCGCCTTGAACATTGATCTTGGTGGTGGTTTCAAACATTTTTTTTCACCCCTATTAATTGCGGAAGATTCCCATTTTGACTGATATTTTTCAAAGGGGTTGAAACCACCAACTAGTGATGGTCGGAAGATGAATGATATGAATGACTCCTTTTGGAGCAAGTTTGGCCTATTTTCAAGGGCGAGATGTTGAACTTCAGGGGTGTATCTTTGAGTATTAAGTATTGGAAATGGATGTTTGGAAAAATTGGACATTTGGAAGTTCAAATTGTGCACTCAGGGCATGAAAGCAACATAACCATGTGATATAGTTTGTTGTGGCTAGTGAGTGTATTGTCGATAACTCATCGGAAACCTATAGGTCCTTTGTTTTCGAGCTTCCCTTCTCCAAGAGTAGGACAATTTCTTCAAGCAATACAGCGGGTTGTTGGGGTTCCAGGTTCGCTATTGATTGATTTTGTTCCATGGTGGTTGTGTTCACATGTCTTGTTTTCACCTCTCTTGCAGGGATGGTGTTTTTCTCCTTTGTTGAGACTTTTTCTCATCTTCCATCGACAACCAGTAGTTAGGTAGAAGAGGGATATATTGAGACACAGCACCCTCCTGGAATCTAGCAACCCACAGTACAACTTGCCCATCCATATTGCAACTATTCCAACCTCCTTTCAGGGAGTAGAAAAACTTGAAGTCATACAGGGGTGTTTGCAAATCGTGCTTTCCCTGCTAGAATTTTTGAATCATTTCCAAGAGTTTCTAGTGAGATTCATAAGAATCCAGATTTGAGGTCCAAATTGATTGAAAAAAACAGTGAATCAAAAAAGATCTTGATTTTCCGGATGTATTTTTTTAAACAACTCTCCATGGACCAGAGTGTTTATGTGGAAAGTTTTGCATCTCATGAACACATTTTTTGTTGGGGGAACATTTTCCTAGCCACTTTTGCCCCTGTTGAAGTTTTTCCCCATTCTTCTGAGATTCCGTCGGATGTTTTCTGAAGCAACCAATCAATCTCCAGTCATCACATCTCCCCAGAATTTGCCACCCCCAAACAACAAAAATCCCACAACAAATCGGACAAATCCCAAAAGGTTTCCCCTTGGCCCTTGGAGTTCATTCCTTTTGGAGTTACAAAACTCCCCCAAAAGGTTGAAAGCTTTTTAGGCTTTTGGCTGTAAACCTGCAGGTTTTTCGTGCCCCAAAAGGTGTCCTTAATCGCGTTTTAACCCATAAGCCCGGGAAAGGCAGCCGTCCTTCTATTGAACATAATTGTTTTTGTGGCACGACAGGACTCTGGCAATGTGGACAAACTGAAGGCCCATATCGATGTGAGTTGTCATCTTGCTTCACCAACGGCAGCGGACGAAAATTGTTTGGAACAGGGGATACATCAATGGAGTTTCCTGGTTCCCTTAATAGGTGGTAAGTAGCATATAATCACCCAATTGGCAATATATAAGTGGTATATAACTGGTGTATACTGCCAATTGGGTGATTATATATCACCTATCACCTACCACCGATTAAGGGAACCAGAAACAGCCATTGAACAATTGTTTGGAACAGGGGATAAACTATGCAAAACTTGAGCCAAAAATCCACAGTGGGGGAAGCAATGTGCAGGCTAGATGTTTCCATTGCACGTTTTGAAGGTGCTTTCCATATGGTGCTTTCGATATGTTGAAACATCTATTTTGAGAGTTTTCACCCTGATCATTGTGGAGATGATTCCCTTTTTAAGGAGGTGTTTTTTTTTCAGAGCAGAATCTTTTCCGTCCCTCAGATCTGCCAAATCTGATGAACAACACCTTCTACTATACTTGGAGGATCATCCCGCTTAGTAAGTGGTTGGTAACAGCCATTTAAGGAAGGGGTCCCACCAACCCGATCCTTAGGGGACAAACCTCGGCCCATGGTTGGGAAAACCACAAAGTGTGAATATTTCTGTCTCATTTCTAGGCAAGGTACTGTTGATGGACAAAATCCTGCACCACCAGGGATGATGATTATCCCATTATTTATAGGGTTTTAACCATCCCAAGTGGTGCAGGATTTCGTCCATCAACAGTATTTCTCATGGAAGACTATATTCGAATGATGGATGTTTCCATGAAATATAATATGGAATTCCATGCTATAAGGTAGGCAATGATGACTGATGACCCTCACAGCAACAAGCCTCCCAACAGAGCCTGAAGCCAAATTCTTGAGACCTTAAGACACAAAAAACGTTGGCTAATGGAAAGATATTACTTGAACATGATAAACGGGCACCTTGGAAAAGCAAAATCCCTTCCAGTAAGCCAGTCAATTTTCGATAGCATGATATTTCTAGGGATCTTAGGATCTTCATCTACTCGCTTCCAACTTGGCATCTTGGCATTTCGCAATCCAAGGCGTACCTTTACACACCCGCGAAAACTAACAGTTCGCCCCTGAAAATGGGATGGTTTCCAAAAGGAATCTCCCTTTTCCAGGATAGCATAATTTTCAGGTTCCATGTTTCTTTCCTTGCGGTGTACCCAAAAATGTTTTCGCCATATTTTGAAACAAGAGATACATTTAAAACAAAACATCATTTAGGGTATCTATGTTAAACATTTTGGGGGTATGACCTCAATTGTTTGTTTTTGTTCCCACAAAAAGCCCATTTTATTCCGCAAAAATGTTTATTTAGAAAAAAAATGGGAAGCAACAAAAATAAGTTCAATTTCAGATATCACCTCTTAAACAAAAAATCAAACAAACTGCCCATTTTCTTAGCAAAAAGCACACTGCAACCCCCTCCCCCCCGGATGCATCCCCGGTGCTTCTTCCGCATCGACGTGGACCCGTAGGCTGCCATGGAGGAAGCAACAGCTGCTGGACTTGATGCCAATGAGTTGAAACATGTGAAGGTCGTTCGGGGAGGGGGGCTGTTGCCTTGGAGGATGGGCCCCCAGGACTTGGATATAAGTGGTTAATGACCATGGTGAATATATAAGTCCCCTAACTAGGGATGTGGTGTTCCCCTTCCAAATGGCCGAACTTCATGGCTTATATTTAAATAGGGGTTACTAAGCACTTACAAGTCCTGGGATGATACTCCAAGTGGGGGGGGTATCAGGATACAGGTCCAGGATCTTGTGTTTGTTTAGTTGTTTAGTTGTTTACGGATTCTACCATGGGATTCACCACCATGAATTAACACCATTTGGGATTATTTATTAATTGGTGCTTTTTCCAAGCATCGAACATGCAAATCTAAGGGGATAGAAGAATTGGGAAGAGCTTTGTGTCCAAATCAGTTTCTGAAGGCGACGGGCGGTCTCGACACATCCCTTGCTCCCCAGTTAAAACCGGATGCTACCCCGAGACCCTGTGAGACTTGGAATGGAAAAACATGTCACTCTCATGTAATTCCATGTAATTCCTGAAGCTTAGTGTACGGCAGCAATTGAGGACTAGAAAAAGATGAAGCTGATTGTCTCAAGTTTCAATGATTAAGGATGCTTTGAATCTCCTTCATGAAATCACCCACAACCAGTTCACAAAGCATCATTCAACCCGCGAATCACAGTTGGGCCTTGCCAAAATTCGTCCAGCAACTCCAAATTTGTATATACATCTCCGAACCCATTGGAAATTGGAAATTCCACCCTTTACTTCTCCATCCCATTGCAATGCTTGACGTTTTTTGACGTTTTTTTCCGGCAGGATCTTCTAGATGCAGCGGAATCGAAGGAAAAGGTGGAGGTGGGCGTCGGTGGTCATAAGGTGATTAGAAGGGTTCAGATTACTGGCCCAAAATGATCTAAAAGGATACGAACAAGAAACATTTGTTCAACTTATGAACTTATGTAACAATCAATACCATTGTACTGTTTTTTTTAGAAATGTTGTTCTTGTCTTTAGTTTTGTTTAACATTAGGATACTCACTAAACCAAGCTGGAATCAGGAAGTGTCCTGGATTTTGTCCATGATGAATTTGGTAATCCATCTCAACACCTTGTCGTTTTTTCCTGAGATCGCCGTTTTTCACGGCTTGCGGTCACCCTTTGGGTGTCCGGACCGCTCGTAAAAGTCACGAGCTCCTAAGATTATTGATTCATCTTTCAGTATGTGCTTCTTTGAACAAAGCTGGACCTTCCAAAAATGGGTGCCTTACATGGATGGTTCCGTCCAGTTTGGGTGTCAATTTTACCCATCCTTTAGATTCCTTTAAGGACGGCACCCGACTGGTAGTACCAAAACTACCCTCGGCAGGCTGCATTAAAAGCTGCCTTGCAAGAGCGCAACGTACCTTGGAGTTAAACACCACCTTGTGACACTGGGAGGGAGTCCTGCTGATACTTAGAATAGTACATGGATTGTTTCAGCCCTATAATAAGTAGGTTGTTTCCGTTTACTACATATATTACGTAGGTGAATGAAAGAGACAACTTTACAAACTAGTTACGATCACTTCTATGGACACTAGATAGCTTTACTAACTAGTAGGGTTCCACCTCCAAACAAAAACCTATAGAGCATCACCGTTTGCAACCTCCAATTTTTGGATGTAACACTTCAAGCTGTTCGTTTTGGGTTATCAAAAGACAAGAGATTTCAGAGTGCCAACAGCTGTAACCCTAGATGGAAAGAATCCTGCACCACTTGATAGGTAGTTTATCCCATCATTTACAGTTTTTTTTTTACATCCCAGGTGGTTAGCCGGATTTCTTCCATCAACAGTATCAAGTTAAGATTAAAAAAGAATTGAAGGTCATCTTTGTTTCTGTATATCTCTTTAATTTCTCTTTATGTTTTTTGGCAACAGACATCAACCCCGACACAATTCGATATTCGCAAGTCTCCATCCTTTGTTCCCTCACTGTTTGCATCCTTTCGATCGTGTCTCTTCTTTTACGACCGCTTTTTGGGTTCATTGTTTCTTATAAGTTATAACTAGTATCCCTTTTTGGTTTTGTTTTGAAGGGTGTTTTTCAACATCATCCTACAATTCCTGGGCCTCAAGATATACACATATGCCATATGCTCATGTTTTTAAAACCGTTTTTTTAAAGCAAGTGCTTCGTGGCATTTAGTGACATGACATGCAAAAAGGGTGGCGAATCCAATTGACCAATGAAAAAAAGGGCCCCTGGGTGTTGAGGTTGTATAGGGCATGAAATCCTACCCAGTTACATGGGGATGATTTCACAAGCCATTATAAGCATCCCTAAAAGCCAACCAGTATTTAATGGAAAGTAAGGGATCCCGTTGTTGTTTTTTTTTCGTGGCTCCATTGACGAGGATGTTCAAGGATTTTTCCTTGTCCTGCCAAGGTTCATGACTTGAAGTTTGCCATTCCACAGGCCAAGGTGCAAAATCTGCTCCGGTGATTTTTTTGGTTTGGTGATGGCGGTGGTAGTGGTGGGGGTGGGGTTGCAAAGCTTGCTTTGGGGGGTCGGGGTGTTGAGAGTTTTGCCATTTTTTTTTGAGCATCTTTTTAACAGGTTGTAAAGCTGTTTTTGTTTTGGGGGGGATAGAAGTGTTTGCCCTTCTGTTGTAATTAACCTATTTGGCAGGTGTTTTGTTTTTCTTTGTGCCTTTTATTGCTGCCCTATGGCTGTGGATTACCTTTACATGGACAACGAATGATCAAAAAGGAAGGGTGGGTGAATCTGGTATATCCTACTTGAATCTTCCAGGAGTTTAACATTTGATTCCGCCCTGGGCCCTTGCCAACCGCGCCACACTTTTTGGACCTTAAATCTTTGACAAAAGCCATGGACATATCAAGGTATACAGTATATATCCCTCAAAACCAACATTTGTGCTGGGGATGGTCATGGGGTTTACATTCTTGGTTGGATGACCCCCGATATGAGGAGTTTTGTTTAGACCTTGGCTCACAAAAAATGGAAATTTCCTAAAATGCTGGTACCCAACAACCATGGGTTTTCCTACCAAAAATGATCATTTTGGGGTGTGAAATGGGGGGAAAACCCACCATTTAAGGAACCACCCAACTCCTCCTCTTACCCTATGACTCGGGGCGTCGCATTTTCCTCCAGGAAGTTGGCTTGGATGCGAAACTCATCGCCGAAGCTGAGGTTCGTGGCTGGTCAACCTACCCCTCCCGGAAACACCATGCGCCCCTTCAGAAAATAAGGCTTCAATAAGGGTTTTAGTAAGGGAAACCAATGGTTTAGAAGCCCCTTAATAAGGCCTTGTTTCTGAGGGGGGGTTTTGTTGACTAGCCATTCTATGAAAAAGCCATTTCTGAGGGGTGGTTTCAAAGATTTTTGTTAATATTTTCTCCCCCAACAAAATGGGTAGATGTTTCCACCTTGACTTGCGCTAGTATTTTCACACCTAGTCTTCCAGAAAGTTCTAACATCTCATCTTGATTGGCAAGCCAACTACTAGAACTGGGTAAGATTGGAGAGATTTCTCGAAAAAAAGACTCAGTACAAACCCGCACTAGGTGGTGAAACTTCAAACATCTCTTATTTTCACCCCACTACTGAAAGGGGAAAAATCGATCCAAGCAAAAAAACATCTGCAGATTTTTGAGTTGGTGAAAAACTAGGTGGTGGCAGCTCAAATATTTTTTCAAGCGACCAGGAATCCCAACAGTGAACCTTTCATCCCTTTCTACGATTGCATCCTGGGAGGGAATCGCCTTACTTTCCATCGACTAGGAAAATTATTTTCCAATTATTTCCTGGGTGGTGGTTTCAAATATTTTTTATGTTCACCCCACCATTTTGAACCCATTTTGATGGAAGATGAACCCATTTTGACGACTAATATTTTTTTCAGATGGATTAGTTCAACCACCAACCAGAAAACCACCAACGAGCTGACTATTTTGAACACTTGAGGCAACCCGCTTTAAAAGCATGTAAATTCCTCCCCTCCGAAGTCCATCTGCTGATTCTACATGACCCGGATGACCTATTGAGATGAACATGCACCCTGATTGTGTGTAGTTTCTACTACTTTATTGATGGAAACTTGAAGAGCCAAAGACGGCCCAAAATCAGAAGCTAGTTAAAAGACAGGAAGTTATGAATTCAGGTTGGTTGTATTATCATGAGGTGGTATAAAGTGAAATCCTGGATGTTTAGGATGCTGATACTCTCAAGGAAAAACACAAATGTCCAAATGAGGAAATTTTACAGTGGCTGAGATGTTTGGATCGTCGTATGTGGTTGAACGATACCGAAAGATAGGCCAGCAGAACGTTTTCACAAGATCTCTGGAAGGTAGATTGGTTGACCCATCACCAGTTTGATCATCCGCCTGTCAGTCCCCTATTTGGCGTTCCAAAAATTATTGGGCCACATGTTTGGACATCCAAAAGGGAAAGTAGTCTAGCAACCACCAATTTTCAGGGGCTATGTTAGTTTTATGGATTGCAATTCACGGGTAAACTATAAACTACTATAGGGAGAATGAATGCTAGAAATCTCTTGCTTCGCTTTATCCAATCCACTTCCCACTTCCCCATAATTCTTGGAGCCTTGCCAGGAAGTGTTGAAGATGGAAGAACCCAAAATGAAAGCCAGGGAACAACTGACAGAGGCCCTTGAGTCTTGAAGATGCAGAAGCTTTTTGGATGGAAAGGGAAAGGAAACGTTGACTGCATTGCTACATACTCTGGTGGGTTTGATTTTGTCAGCAACAACAACAACACCATGAACATGTCCTCCTCACTTTTTGTGAAGGCATGCACTCACATCAGCAAGGCTGCCTTGCAGGCACGGGATTTTGGTGGCCGTGGCCATAGTAGGAACCTTGCTTACGTTGTTTGAAGTGTTGATTTGCCAAGTATCATGTTTTTTTAGTTGACTACAAAAGGTCAAATAAGGGCTTTTTTGTTATTTCATGATCATTGGCGGACACTGTGTAAACATATATTAGCTATCTTGTCATAATATATCTATATATATGGTTGGATGCTGTGGGGTTTTTGTTGCGACCTGTAGTCACGCAATCAACCTTGAGGTTTTGGTAAAATTTGCAGCCCGATTTTGGGAAGATGTCTCATGGATATCATGGATATTTTTTTTCGCAACCTTAAACAAGGAACACTTTAACCAAACTCATCAAATCGGCAAATACCAAGGACATTTTCCTTAGATGAGGTAGTTCAAGGAAATCAAATGACCAAAACCTCGCAGATTGGGGCCAACCATGAAAACCACGAGATATCCATAGTGAGCTATGATCATTCAGAAATTCACCGAGATCAATTCAGGAAGGTCATCAACCGTAACCTATGAGTGCCCATGTTTCATACGAACACCAGTTGTTTTTCAACCCCCACCAGCACCACCACCCACCCACCCACCCACCACCCACCCACCACCACACCACCACACCACACNCACACACGACACACGACGANACAGACGCGTCNCGACGCACGCGACGGACTAGCGCACGACGTAGACGCC